>JAVXUO010002172.1:0-67000 GCA_033065855.1 Escallonia rubra | reverse complement strand
TGCATATCCTTTGACCTCCATTTTTGATAAGTTTAATCCATTTTGCCCTCCGCAAAACTCTCAGTTCAATCAACAGATTCGTTACCGAAAATACTAGTTTCAAAGCTTATCATAATGTGGTCCTAATAATGACCATAATTGGTGTGCATTAGTGTGATAACATAGATCTTTTTAGCTCTGAAAATGTTTTATTGGTGTTGTTTCTTTTTCTTTTTTAACGCACACTGGCATGCGAGCGTGTGGCGTGCGGGCGTGCGTGCGTGTGAGAGAGAGAGAGAGAGAGAGAGAGAGAGAGAGAGAGGAGAAGAAGAAGAAGAAGCTAATTTTATTCTTTAAGACTGCACCAACTACCAACCTCTTCCCAACAATATTTTGTAGTCTTCAACTCTAATACATGCGTAACCTAACCATTTTCTTCTATTCATGAATTTGATTATTTGTCGTTTACTTTCTAAAACTCCCAAAAATGAGCCTGCTTTTGAAAACAACTAAGAAAAATTCATGACTTTTTTACATTTCTAAGAAATTATCCTCTAAGTTCTACGGTTATTACTTTGGAATTATCTATGATTAGATAGATGGACTGTCATCGGTCAAGTTGAAAATAGTAACTATCGATGCATCATATGTTTTTTTTTTTTTTGTTTTGTTCAAGTCATATTGCGAGCGATTTTTTCATCTCATCTTAAACTGCGTGATTGTAAGTAAAAACTGACCTAAAGTCTCTTGGTACAACGGCAAAACTTCATTAGCTCAACGAGTAAACACCAAACAAAAGAAATGGCCGATAAGAACACTTTGAACAATTATGTACTATTTTGGAACATTGAAGACGATTTTACCCTGCCTTTTTGGGATAAATGACCTCTTTGATGAGTCCCGATTTCTAAGTACGAAATGACCAAAGTCCAACATGAAAGGTGGCCAGGCTGTTTGTCATCTACGTCAAATGTCATGTAATTACATGCATGCACCAATATCAAAGCCAGATGGACGCCAAGCCCTTCCTCCTTTAATTTCCTCTCTCTAAACTCTGTTAATTAAAACAACAAACTTGGCCTCCTCTTACTTCATCAAATGCTTTTCCGTCTTGGCTCTCAACTCCATTTCCTGAGTCAGAAATTGCTAAACCATTACATTCCCAACCTTCTTAATTCACCTAGAACATATGAGAGAGAGCGAGAGAGAGGTGTTTAATCCTACTTTGGTAAACTGAATCTAGCGACTTTCTTTTTTCTGTCTATCTATACAACTCTGTAGTAAGGATGAAATCAGGAAAAAGCACAAGTACTTAGGAGGAAACGATTCATAAAGATGTGAAGGTGATGATAAGCCTAGGGTTTTCCTTAGTCTTGCCGCGGGCGAGCCACCCAGAGAGAGCTGAGAGCCCGGAGGCGATGGAAATACTCGTTAATCGCCAGCAAACACCTTGCTGCTTGACGGGTGGTGAGGATTTGATGCAGCCGGTGAATCGTTTGGTGCCTCAAATTATCAGCCTGTATGTTTTTTTTAACACACAGAATGAGTAAAGAAAAATAAGAGTTGGTAACCATGCATGCATGTATTTAAACCTAAAATCGAAAAAAAAAAAAAATTATATATATATATATAAGGATGAAAAGATATTCAACCCATGCTCATATTGACCTTAACATTCCTTAAAAAATATATTTTGAGAGGCATCCTCTAGAACAAATGTGAGAAATATTGGCAATGGCAAACCCTTTATTCTTATTCCACTGCCACTCTTTCTTTGGGTGGTTCGATTGTCCAATGAAGTACAACAATATTAGATAGTTGAAAATAAAAACTGGAGGAGGTTTTCTACCCTCAGGTGGATGGTCATGGACCTTAAGGTTTGGTCTGACTTTTGCATTAGACAGTACATAATTTATTAGGGATGAGGTTATTTCTATACTTTTCTCAAGCTATTCTCAATACTAATTGCCATTAAAAGCTAAAATGTTCCTTTATACATGCTTTCAGTGACGATATTCATGAGGGATGCGTAAACAGTGTCAAAAAGAATATACGTACTTAGTGTCAAAGTATACACTGGCATAGACTATGGTTTCAACAAACTAAAACTCAAGGGTGAGCCCATTGAGTCTCTAGTGAGGCGAGGCACTTGCTTTAGCGAGTCATGTTACATTTCCTTCGTCGGAAAGATGATCGGCAAGAGTAGCCATTGTTACGGAGTAGAAAATGTTGAGTGCTTCGCGACCGGTCGCTCCAATTTAAAACCATTATAGACATATCGTATAATAACTTTCTATCTTCTCTAGTGCTTACACCTAATATATACAACATCTCCCGTGGTCGAAGGGTTAGGAATGATGAAACTTAGGTGAATGGTCTCTATATGGTGTCTTTTAAGTCAAACGGTTATGACAATGACATCATGTAGAGATGGCCAAAAATATCCATCATGAGATTTTCTTCGGGACCTCCATTTCTCAGGAGGGCTATTTGTATTTTTCAGGACTGAAAATGCAATACACGTACTTGCCTTTAATAACCAAACGGCACAAGTTTTTTAATGCAAAACACGAGTTAATGGAAAAAGCGAAATTATGCACGGCCATCGTTCTTGGAACGTTGAATAGATCAAAATTTTGTCCCTAAGAATGCACCTTTTTTGTGGTTTAATTTGCAAATAACCCTAAGAACCGAAGAAAATTTTTGAAATTTGCCTTCATCTTTGTAGCAAAAAACTAGACATCGGGAGAAAAATTATTCTCTAAGATGCTAACATCTTCTTTGAATATGGGATGGGGTCCTTTTATGAACGAACGGGGTGTAGCTTTTTTTTGTCATCTTTGAGCAATTTTTGTACCCTTTGGTTTACGATAAGCCAAAACTTCCGTTAAACAAATGGAGCAAAAAAACCCGATAAAGAGGCAACAATAGCCCTCGTTAAAGTATAGAAAATATCTATCTTCACACCCTTGTATACTTGTTCACTCAACATTTGTCGCTATATGCCTTAGTAGTTTGTCTCTTACTAACTTTTTCGCGACAAATGAAGATGTGCATAATCCGATGTGAAAACATATGTTTCTTCAAGTATATTGGAAAAGCTACTGAACATCATCTTAAAAGTTGACACAGAAATAATGTAACGCTGGTGAGTCCTCTCCCATTTTGAAAATGCTTGAGCTAGAATGAGTTTTGCCATTTGCAAGTCATATTTGGAAGCAAATATACTTATGTGACTTTATAGAACTACTCCAGTGTGTAGGTGGATCCGTGACCTAAACCATCATGGCCAACTGTAACTCTAGGGCTTCCACACAAACTTCACGACCATTTTTTAAGCAATGAATGGATTTGACACCTTTGGCCTTATGAGCTGGGGAGTAGGTTATCAGTTGTAGTAGGTTTCCTAACCCACGCATGCAGGAGCAGATTCTTGTTCTTTATGGGCCCACAAACACCAGAACAGCATGCAGCAGCATTTGGAAACATGTACGCATCGATACACATGCATAAGCATAAGAACCACATTTATATGAGAGAAAGTTTGTACCTGTCTAACGAAACCTTCAAGGGTGGAGAGCTTGTTCATGGCCATGGCCATCTGACCCATGTAGTTGGCCATGTTTGGAGGGCAACTCAGTGAGTCAGAAGCAATGGTCTCTGAAAGAGATTGGTTAAGTGCTTCAAGCCCTTGAGAGAGGGCTTCCTCGGCCTCCTGCGTCGATTGCTGCAAGCCACATATGCCCAAGAGCTGTTGTTCCGTTAATGGCTCGATTTGGCTCAAAATAATCTGAACCAAAACAAAAAAAAGAACGAGATTAGGGGCCTTTTCCATATAACTTTGTAACGTATGCACGTCAAATATAGCAACTTCACGAAATTACAAAACGAGCGGAAACTAAATGTGCACATGCTATGCAGAATGTCATCAATTTTACATGCAATCCGGCCACCTTAAAACCAGTAGTATGATCTAAAGATCCATTGGTCAATTTGCTCACATGGGTTTCGAAAAGTTTAGATGCTCGGGACATAAATGAAGTCTATTTACCTTGAGATCCATGAAAAGAAAGTGTTTTAGATGCTTGACAAATGATGCAGAAGGTTTGTGTATATTTATTTACTAGGAACCAAAATAACAGGTGAACAAGAGAACAAGACTCTTGTTTACATCAGTGAGAAAGAGAGAGCCGTGCAAGCCATCTCTCTCTCTCTTTCTGTCTCTCAAACCAGAAGTTGTAGGAATAGACATGGGCTTTATGGCTGAGTTTGGAATAATACCGAACCAAAGCCTGTAATAGAAAGCTCTATACGATACCTTTCATCATTAATGAATATTCTGTGTGTAAGATACTGAAATCAACATCTCACCAGTGCACCAACAAGTTGCACCATGCATTTAAGCCTCTTATATACCTCGTGCAGCCATTGCAGCAATATTCTTATCGCCCTTTATTTCTTCTTCAGCCATCTTGCATAAACTCCGTTCGATCAAGACAAATCTTGCTCTAACTTTGTGTCATTTCTACTAGCACTTTTAGGAAAAAACTGCTTGGCCCGATTATTCAATTGTCGCTAATAAAGTGTTTAGCCATTATTTTTTTTTTTCGTCGAAAGAGGACTTAGGAAGTTGGTCCAACTAGGTTGGAGCAAAGTTTTTACCTAAACTTTTCGAACAAAGATAAGTAAATAAATAATATAAGCTCCCTAGGGTTTGGTTACTCCGACTTCTACTTTCTTTTAAAAGGCAAATTGCGGCAACATGCAGAAAGTGAAACTATGCTAAGGATGTACCACGTGCATTAAATAGTGTACCCTTCTCTGCATTTATCATTTTCATTTGTCTTCCTATTACAGCTTTTGGGTAACAACCTTTAGTACAAATACTTAGTCTCGCATTAGGGTTAGTAAATCCTCTTTAGCATTTCTTGTCATTTGAATTTCTTGACGGAGCTAATGAAATTTACCAAGTTCTTCGGTATATCACTGTGATGAGGAAGAAAAAGAACAGTATTTGGGGGAGATGAGTTTTGGAAGTCCACCTTGATGAGCTCGGATGGCCGGAAGCCACCCATCCACATGAAGCAACGCTCGGCCGGAGTCTTCCATGTGCCGGACACAAGATGGAACACATCGGACTTGGCCACTATGCTTTTAAGGTTCATCACTTCATCATAATGTGCTAAACAGTTGTCTACATAGAGGCGGAGTTCATTCTCCGGTAGATGCTCTTGTACTGCTGCTCGGAGCTCGCACATCAGCCTATGGTGTTCTTCAAGCCATCTCGCGTACTCCATGTCAAAGAGCGCCGCATCTAAAACCATAAGAACGTTAAACGTAAGTAGAAACACAACCGATAAACATAATCAAGAGCAATGACAAAATAATATTACTGAACTTTGAAGTAGTACGTACCGGAGCTCATATTATTCATACCAAGAGGAAGGCCTTGATCAGCTCCTAGAAGAGCACCTCCACCATAATAAACACCCTAAAGGAGAAAGAATTCAAAACTCTTTCATGTAGATATTACAAGATTAAGGTGTAGACAAGGAAAAACAATCTTATGAATTATTAGCATTAGTTTCCTCAATGGCAGACTTACTTGAGCTCTAGCTCTTTGTAATTCTTGTTCAATTTGAGTAAGCTTTATCCTGCTTGATTCCAGCTGCTGAACATAAGCCTGCAAAAGATAGAGCAAACGAACCAATGAAAAACCTTTTGTCCATACGTTGAACACTAATAACATACTAGTAGCTGAAGATGTTGTTTGAACTGACCTTCTTTCTGAGCCTGCTTTTCCTAGCTGCCTCTCTATTCTGAGCAAGCCTCCTCAACGTCTGCTTAGATATTTGATCAAAGAAACGGCATATATTCAGTACATATTTTATACTTGCGTTACAGATATTGAACATGCAATTTGTTTTCCTGAGAAGAAGAAACGCGAAGAAGCCACCTTAGGGTCTGGTGTTTTCGGTCCTTCTTGCTCCGAATTACTTGAGGTTGGACCTTTGCGGTTTCCTTCACGCTGGCGCAACATACATAAAATAATAAAAGTAAAACCCCAAATCTTAGTTGAATTGTGTGGAACTGTGTTTGCAAGAACTTGTCAATTCTTTCATATATAAAATTCCTGTTTAGTATACCTTGACAGCTTTCGGTGGTTGAGGGCCAGCAGCGACATCGTTTTTGGGGTTGGAAAGCTCCATGGACGGCTCGGATGATCTCTTCGAGCCACTGGTCGATGTACTTGCCTATACCAAACACAAATTCGCAACAAACCCATATGTTTAGTTGACATAATTGAATATTTGATCATCTTAACGGTTTAGTTGGACTTACAGTACCTTTGTCGATGATGGCTCTACGTGCATCGGTTGAGAAGGGAAAATGTTTAGTGTTGGGGGTCGCATGCCACCATTCTCTGCACAAATAAGCCTTTAAACCTCGTGAGAGAGCGAGAGAGAAAGAATCTTTTTTCTATAGAGGGATAATAATCATTAGAAAGAGGACCCAAGAGAGAGATTAATTGGGAGACAAGGTAGAGTTTTGGGAACGATCATGCATTTGTAGCACTCTGAAATCCAAACAGAAAAAGGCAACAAAGCCAAGAAAAAGCTGAAGAAAAGCAGTCCTTGATTCGTACCCTTATGTTTCTCGCAGCAAGTACGTACAAGCAGAAATTGTTCGCAAGGAAATTATGAGGAGAAGTTGGTTACATGTCGTGGTCCAAGCTCCATTTCACAAGAAACCATTGACATCCAAAAAAGACAGAAAAGAAAATATTTTTGAAAATCGTTTCTCTGCAGCAAAGATCTGGTCAAAGATAAAAGTACCACCAGAAATCATCTGTTTTCAACATACTTTTCTCATGAAACAAAACATATCCTCATTTTCACAAGAGAATCCCAAGAAAAAGGACATATTCAAAAGGGATGCAGAAAACAAGGACCTCTGTGTGTGTGTGTCTGTGAGAGAGAGAGGAGGAGGAGAGAGGGGGGAGGAAGGGAGAGTAAACCCACGTCTATCTTGAGCTGTAGAGGGGTCTTGGCCATCAAGATAGAGGAAAAGGGCTTGATCTAAATCACCCAAATCATAGGCTCCAGTATCTTTGCTTCTGCTCGCACACACAAACGAAAACCAGAAACAGAAAAAATAAAGTCAAAATGAAGAGAAAAATGAATACCAATGAAACAAAACATGGACTTTTTGTGGGTTGATGAAATTTACATAAAATTCCCGGGGATTGATGACGATGATGATGATTGCATCATCCCATAAGATATCTGATTAGCACTAGGATGATGATGATGAGGAGGATGGTTATTGTGATGATGCTGGTGATGATCGTGGAGCTGTTGCTGGTTTTGCTGCTGCAGTTGTTGTTGTACCTGCTGCTGATGGTCTAGTACCACTTGAGTCTGATAGCTGCTGTTGTGGTTGCTCGCTTTATTCGTATTAGCCATGAAAGAAGCCTTCTTTTCTTCCTCTGTTGAAGCTCTTGCAAAACCCATAAATTTTCACCTACTGAAACTGCCGCTTATGGCCTATATCTCTTGAACAGTGAACCATTTGAGAAAATTAAGGTGGGTTTTCTAAATTTCAGCAGAGTTTTGATAAGAAGATGAAAACCCCAGAGAGACAGAGACACAGAGAGGGGGGGAGAGAGAGAGTATTGAATGCAAAAGAGGCAAAAGACAAAGGCTATTTTAAGATACTCATCTCAATTTTTCTCTCTCTCTCAAGAACCAGACGACTTTGTACTCAGCCAAGCACCAAAATTTTCAGATAAAGCGGTCTGAAGATAGAAAACGGTTCGACTCGGCGAAAACCACCACGGACCTGGCGAAATACTGCTAGGTCTGTTGAAACCGCTTTATGGCTTCCTTGTCCAACCATCTCAGTTCCTTTTCCTGAAATGACTTTAATGCCCTTCTCATTATGCGGTTTTTACTTATGGCATTTCACGCCATGGTAACTCGATCTAAAAATTTGACTGCAATCCGGATTATTTATAAGAAGAAGGAACATTTTTTAATTTATATAGTGATAATTAATAGTAATTTCATATGATTAATAGTATTTATTTAGCGTTGCTAAGACTTGTAGTTGAAGGTTTTTGCAATTATGGAGCTTAAACATATTTGGCAAACGTTAATTGTCAGTATATGAAAAGTTGTAATAAAAATATTGCTGCCAAAATTTACCCCCTCGAATATTGAGTTTTTCTATTTTTTTTCCTCTGCTAATTTGAATTGTTATCTCCAAAGTTTAAGAAAAAGGAACATATATAGTGTTAGCCACAATATCTTAGGCCGTGCTTTTAATAGAGTAGATAGATAGATAGATTGGTGTTGATTGTGCATAAACTGCATGCTGCATACAGTTTCAGACAAGTCAATGACTACATGGCAAACGCAATTATCTTTAACCCCATTAATTAAGAGATGCATTTTCACTAATCAGCATGCTTAAGTTGATTATAGCTTTTGAAGGGCCTCGATGAGCATTTGTAAATTTTGAGGATATCTTATTGTTTTTTATGTTGCCAGAGTTCAAGGATTATCTAAACTATATAGGAAAAATTTTGGTTACAATCCTTATCGTGGAAAGCACGGGCGGAGGGAAGGGGGTGGCACGGTGCCCACATGACACTTTGGCATGAAGTAAATTTTGTACTATGAGTCTTACGTGATTTTGTTACCTTAGTGCCTCTCCTAAAGTTTATACAGTAGATTTTAAGAATTTTTTTTAAAAGTGTTCTTTTTTAATGTACACAAAATTATTCATACGACATAATAATCAATAAATTCTAACGCTTCAATTAATTTTTACTTTTGTTACCATAGATGTATAGTATTACGTCTATTTCTAAATAGGAATATTTTACTGATTCTAATGTTCAAAGTAAAGTGCAAGTACAAAAAATAGAATGCGGATTTTATTTCTCAAAACAACATTGTCTTTATTTTAGTTTTAAAACGAACACATTAAGATACCTCTAAAATCTTGATGCCCACCTTATATAAAATTTCTGGCTCCGCCACTGGTGGAAAAAACCTACAAATTACATATAACGAGAAATACTAATCGCTAAATATGTCTAATGATTTCTTATAGCAACAATTAGTGATTACTGTATGAAATGTTGTAAGTTATTCCTACTATCGAGATTGGAGCCAAGATCTTTCGGACCGAAGCTGATGTTCGAACTATAATATTTTTGTCGCTAAAAACGAACCTTTTGCATAGCATCCTTTATCTAATTCTCTTGGGAGTGGGTGCAGTTCAGCGGTTACCGAATTCAGGGGCAGGATTGTCCTAAACACTTCAATCAGAGAACTGTAACAGGCACTCATGAACTTTTGACCAAAGTACAAGTGTCACGTTCAGGTTCAATCTGGTAATAAGAGCTTCGTCTAAAAAGCCCACTTGGGGGGTTAACATCTGAATTGAACGGCTGTGATATAAAAGGCTTCTTAGCTCCAATTCAAAGGGTGGGGCAGGCCCCCAGCATTCCCGCGATCTTTTAAATCCCCAATTTCCAACGACAAATGCATGAATAGTACTGTACTAAATTTTAATAGAGATACAACATTGTGTAATTGTGTTGCTAAATTAATTGGTTGATATAATAATGTAACATTTTTATTTTTTGAAATAGAAACGACACGAACGTTCAAATCTTGGGATCTACATCTCTGAGGATGGACAACAGTACAAACTGAAGTGCCACTTTCGCCGAAGGCTCGAACGAAATAATTAAAAAAAATTACATTATTAGCTAAAGCATGTGCGATGAAGATTATTGTTCTCGTGACTTGACTGATAGAATCGCCCACTTCCTAAAATTTCTCAAAACAAATTGAGAGTCGTTGATAATGTTTTCAATGGTCTTGTAGCTGCGGTAAGGCTCTGCACCACCCAATAATCGATAGATATTACTTCTTCAGCCTCGAAAAGTCCAAGGATGTAACATTTGGAGCAGTATAATAACAGTATTTCTGGTAAGCATAGTAAAATGCTCAAAGGGCGTGAAAAACTTTGTTCCCAACAAATTTACTAGTATTAATTGATATATATGCTTACATGACAATGGTGACCACCTATAGGAGTAGCTCTCGAAATCGAAGTCGACAATGCTCATGTCATGCCGGTTTAACTCGGCTTAAGTTGAAACCTTTTTTTCTTTTTCCTTTACTTTTTTCTTTCTTTTTTCGGTTGAAGAAACAACGTTTTCTGTATCATAGAACAACTCAACTTTAAGTAACCTTTGCATTCCATAACCTACCAAAATCTATCGCACACATGCTCATGTGCGTGAGGCACGTGCTCCTTCCTTTCTGCGGCACCATGCAAGATACTCTCGATAATTGAGTCTGTAATGCCGAAATGCTGATAATTATGTCATATTACAGTCAAAAGAAAAAAATCAAGCATAAAAAGTTATAGTGCAAAAAGAACATAATTATTATCTATCGTGTGCGTTATAAACAAAAGTTTGAGTAGTTACTCTGATCTAAAAGGGAATATTGGTGAGAGGTAGCCTAATATTTTGATAAATCTAAGTTGACATAACCATTTAAAAAAGCTTTATCCTAAATTTTGGGAGCATGATACTTAAGATTTTTTATTAATTGTTACTTTTAAGATTTTTTTTTTTTTAATTGTTACTTGTTAAGGCACCTCAAGTCCAGTAGTATTTATTTGTGGGACACGGCTGCTATAAATGTTTTTCTCGCCTTTTGTTTAATATTTTAGTGGCCTTTCCAAATAATTTTTGTAGCAAAATAAAGTGACTTGGTCAATCGGTCAATCCCCCGCATGTTGCCTTTAACTTAAGAGTCCGGTTAACCTCTTCTAATCCTGCAATACTTAAAGAATATTTCGGAAAACTGAAAACTATTTATCTCAACCTAAGAATGCCACTACCCTTGAACGAAAAAGAAATTATTTTCCTCCATGACTGGAACAACTTCCTCCAACCCTCTCTTCAGAGTCACAATCTTGTCGTTACATGTTTTAAGTGACCAGTTAACGACAATTATAGAAATCAGTCGGTGCATTCTTAATTTCTCCCTTAAATTTTATCAAAACTGTCACCAATAAGCTTCAACAACGAATGTTTGAAGTTGAATATACGAATGGCGTGTTGCTTGAAGGACTTAAATTAATTGTCCAAGCTTAATCCATTGCAGTACGGTTCGAACCATGGTCTAATTCGAAGGTCTAAGCAATGGTTAGTTTATAAGATTTTTGTAATTAGAATTTCGTAAGTGATTTGCACTCCTAGCGTTTGACCTCCTCAAGTGTCATCAAGAGTCATATATTGCAACACTTGAGAGGCTTTTTAACAACAAAAGTGAAACTCGGGTCGTAAAAAGTGGAGCTCAAATATCACTTTAAAAATCAATCTTTTATATGTAATTTCACCTTTATATAAGAGAAGTGATATAAATAATGAAGAAGAAGAAAGCAACCGTACGATCACGCGCAGCTAGTTAATTGAAATGTGTCAATTTATGTGTTAGTAATTCGATCATATATCCCACCTACCACAAGCTTATTTGTCTGCAGATGCTGACTAGATGTCTCCACTTAATTCGTTGTCTCTAAGCTTAGGCTTACAAAGGTTTTTTAAAGCTATTGTGATTAGGGCAGCTGTTACATTGTTGTTGGGTCCCAAATTAAATAAAGAAGAAAGGTACTCAACTCACACAAACTAATTTCCAACAAGGAAAATATATCCACGAAAAAGGATGTTGAAAATCAAAAAAACATGCAAGAGAGTATCTGGGCATAGAGGCTTGACATGAAGGGACTTACGCTTTTGGCCTAAGAACTTTTACGAACTCTGATATTCGAGTTTCACTTTTAACTATTTGAGTTCCACTAACTTCACCAAAAGGTCTTTTAAGCATCGCTATATAATCGCTTTAGCCTGTATACTAATGTTTGTAAAGATATCACTTATTTTTACATGTATATATACTAATGTATGCCAGTCTGGCTTCCCTATTGTTATGGTAGCAGTATTGTTCTGTAAATGTCGCTAAAACGCTTTGTTACGATAAACCTTGTTTCTATATGAAAGTTACTAATCATCTATAACGCCAATTTATGCCATTCTTTGTTCTTAGTAGCAACTTTTGCGGGATCTAAGATCCTCTCCAGCCTCCGCGTTGTGTCCAGAGAAAAAAAGAACACACTCTAATTTCTGAGATCATGTATATCCCCAAGCTCTGTTTTTAGATAGACTAAACGCTCGTGGAGCGTTGTTGCTCATAGATTAGTTAGCTATGCCCAAGTGCATAAAAACTTTAATTTGTCACTTGGATGAAAAATGCACCAGAAGCATTGCACTACACTTCATCGTAAAAAATGTACCAACGAGTTGATAAAAAAGATCGCTTGTACATCTAAAGAGAAAAAACAGATCATAATAAGCTAACACCATGAAATGAGGAGATTGAGCCTTGAACTTTGGTATTCGTGTAATTTGGACCATAATATGGCAACTTGTAACTTCTGATAATGTAAAGATTAGTCTTGCCATTGACTATGTGCATTTGACTAAAATGAAAACAAGGTATAACTTCAATCAGAACAAACTTTTTGTGTAAAAAGTCTTTATAGTTTTATATTCCAATTAGGTGGTTAGAAGTAATGTTTCTTATTTGAACCCTCATTGTCAGGTTATAAAATAATTGGTAAAGAAAGCTGACAAAAAGAACAGAAATCTCTCTGTAGTGTAATGAGTAGGATCTCAGTTCAATAAACTAACATGGATTGCTTGTTATTCCTCAGCCCCACTTCAACCTCCCCCTTTGGATATCAGCCTTTTGCAGAATAAAACTTAAAGATAAAAACAAGCTCGTTTGGATTAGGTATATCAGCACAAGTCTATCAATATAAAGTAGCTTAATTGCTAGATCATTAGGTCTTCTTAATCAAATCAGGCAGCTGATGTTCCCACCAACTCCTCCTATTGGCTGAGACGATATTTTGGAACCCTGGCAAACACTATTTAGTCCGGTGAAACCTTTGTTTTGGAATCATATGCCGTGATTCGCTCCTCCTAATATAAGCTAGCGCCTAGCTAATTTTCTTTTTGGGAAATCTCAGACCGTGCCCTAAAGTTTCAGAACTCTCTAGACTTGGCAGCTAGTCTTAGTCTTTGCATGCTCTAAATCGATGTCACAAGTATCTTACGGAGATAAGTTCAGGGTCGGATTCAGGGTGTCACATCGAAAGAAGCCAAAAATACATGTAAAAATTTTAGGCACTAGTGTTAATATGACTAAATTTGGTGCAGCAACGGATCGAAATCAATGAGTCTGAAACATTTTTTATCTTTAATTTCATGTACGAGATGTGCAAAAAGAATTATATGAGCGCACTAGTACTAGTATCACATCTATATTGAGGTTATTTAATTTACGTATATTTGTACAGTCTAGTTCTTCCCGACTTTCTATTGGTAGATGTGCACGATAATTAAGAAATAATTAAACGAGATGCTACTCATGACAAACATATAGCACTCAGTATGTCGGTTTTAAGTATATGAAAAAATGCATATTTCAAATTGAGTAGCGAGAACAAGTATGTTAGTCAAACTTTGAGCTTGTTTATAATGAATAAATAAGAATAATTAGAATTTTATTGTGAAATAGAATTAAAACATAAGAAACTAAAGATTCACTCCAAACTTAGAGAGTTCCAAGCTCCAAATGGTTCTTAATGTTCATAACACAATTTGAACTTGTAAAGACAAAAATGAAGTGGAAGAGTTCAAATCCCAAAATATATACTAGAAATTTCCAACTTTTTAACTTTAATACTTTAACAGAATGGCATGTTGGTAACACAAATTAAAATTTTACACCTCGAACCTTAACCGACTCGTAGCACATATTCGAGATCTTTCATGTGCATTTAGGTTATGAGGGAATCACATCCAATCTGTATCCGTATCAAATCGTCTCGGTTAGTGACAAATATTATAGATCCGCCACAGGATAACTTCCCATGCAAGAAGAAAAGTTAGATGCAAAGAACCAACCTAAACATAGACAACTAAATCACTAGAGAACAATCTTTTCTAACTGAATACAACTAATATATGTGAATATATATAGACCAACCCTCACATTAGTCTACATAAACATTTCAAAAGCCGGGGGAGACCACGCCGTCGAGAAATCGGGAGAGATGATGATAAAAATGGAAAATGAAAACTATCTTATTGCAATTTTCATCCATAAGGAAGGGAGGATTTCTTTTCTTGAGTTGTTTCCTAAAGGGAAAGGAAGAAGGAAAGAGACAATTTCAAAGGTTAGTAGGATATCCAGTCTGTGTATTGGTATGTTCATTTAGATTGATTCTTTAAGTGTCTTGATCTTTTTTAATCTTTTATATTCTAGAATTAGGTCACCCACCTGGTTTACCGTCCTTCGAATAGAAAATTATCTTTTAAATGTAGTCATAGAAGTAGGATCTAGAGAACGTTAATCCGATGAAGAAATAAGTGCATCAAAGTGAATAATTTTGGTAAAATGTTCAACCAGGCAGGCAAAGATAGTAACCGATGAAGTAACCAAAGCATTTCCGACCAAAAGTGACGCCTCAGCGTCATTTATATTTCTTATTTAGTGGGTTAGGGCAAGGCTAAACCCTAACTAGGCATGCATGTACGAGATGTGCAAAAAGAATTATATGAGCGCACTAGTACTAGTATCACATCTATATTGAGGTTGTTTAATTTTTGTATATTTGTACTGTCTAGTTCTTCCTGACTTTCTATTGGTAGACGTGCACGATAGTTTAGAAATAATTAAACGAGATGCTACTCACGACATATAGCACTCAGTATGTCGGTTATAAGTACGTGGAAAATGTATATTTTAGATTGAGTAGCGAGAACAAGTATGTTAGTCAAACTTTGAGCTTGTTTATAATGAATAAATAAGAATAATTAGAATTTTATTGTGAAATAGAACTAAAACATAAGAAACTAAGGCCCGCACGCTTGCCATATTTGTTTTCTGTTTTTATTTTCTATTTTCATTTTCATGATTTTCATATTCGATTTGAAATCCGTTCCTGTACTTTAATAATTTTCACAAAAAAAAATTTAACTACTTATTCTTATATTAAATTAAGTTTGAGTGAAAAAAACTGAAAACACATTTTAGGTGTTTTCAGTTTTTTGTTACTATTTGAGTAATTTTATCCAAAACGAAAACAGAAAATGGTAAAAGTACGCAAAAAAAGAATTTTTTTCATCATCATTGCTAAAAACAGAAAACGAATATGATAAGCGTACAGGACCTAAAGATTCACTCCAAACTTAGAGAGTTCCAAGCTCCAAATGGTTCTTAATGTTCATAACACAATTTGAACTTGTAAAGACAAAAATGAAGTGGAAGAGTTCAAATCCCAATATATATACTATAAAATTCTAACTTTTTAACTTTAATGCTTTAACAGAATGGCATGTTGGTAACACAAATTAAAATTTTACACCTCGAACCTTAACCGACTCGTAGCACTTATTCGAGATCTTTCATGTGCATTTAGGTTACGAGGGAATCACATCCAATTTGTATCCGTATCAAATCGTCTCGGTTAGTGACAAATATTATAGATCCGCCACAGGATAACTTCCCATGCAAGAAGAAAAATTAGATGCAAAGAACCAACCTAAACATAGACAACTAAATCACTAGAGAACAATCTTTTCCAACTGAATACAACTAATATATGTGAATATATATAGACCAACCCTCACATTAGTCTACATAAACATTTCAAAAGCCGGGGGAGACCACGCCGTCGAGAAATCGGGAGAGATGACGATAAAAATGGAAAATGAAAACTATCTTATTGCAATTTTCATCCATAAGGAAGGGAGGATTTCTTTTCTTGAGTTGTTTCCTAAAGGGAAAGGAAGAAGGAAAGAGACAATTTCAAAGGTTAGTAGGATATCCAGTCTGTGTAGCGGTGTGTTCCTTTAGATTGATTCTTTAAGTGTCTTGATCTATTTTAATCTTTTATATTCTAGAATTAGGTCACCCACCTGGTTTACCGTCCTTCAAATAGAAAATCATCTTTTAAATGTAGTCATAGAAGTAGGATCTAGAGAACGTTAAACCGATGACGAAATGATTGCATCAAAGTAAATAATTTTGGTAAAATGTTCAACCAGGCAGGCAAAGATAGTAACTGATGAAGTAACCAAAGCATTTCCGACCAAAAGTGACGCCTCAACGTCATTTATATTTCTTATTTAGAGGGTTAGGGTAAGGCTAAACCCTAACTAGGCATGTGGCAATATATTTATCAAGAAATGTGTTATAAACAGCCCCATTTAATTGCAACCAAGGAAATTGCTAGGTGCAAACAACTTTTAATTGCTGCACCTTACTTTTATCACTAAAAGATTTAATTTGGGTAATATTATTTAATTTTTTGTGACAATTTTTTAGCCTCTAGTGAAGAAAGTAGAGTGCAAACTTTAAAAAGTAGGGTGTCCTTATCAATTAACCCAATTTGGTTGGGAGCTGACATGCACAAGTCTAGTGCCTTTGGTTTTTGAATAAATCTTCGAAGAGGTAAGTGACCAGACTAATTTAGGACTAGATCACAGAGAAAGAGGCAATGCTCCTGTACAAGACCTTTGACTAATCCGTCCAGTGATCATTACTTGTCGTTACTATTATTAGTGGCATTTTTACAACATTTTTAGTGATAATTATTAGTTGTACTTTGTAACATCACTAAACATATTGAGCGACCATCATATATAACGGTATACAAAAGCAATTATAATCTTTTTCTATAATCTGACAATGTAACAGTCAAATATATTTCAATCAATTTAGGTTCATAGTACGGATTATAATCTACTAAATAACTTAGAATACATTTTGTCACCATAAGTAAGATTCAATGTATCAGAATCTGTTAGTTTGCACCACCCTATCAATACAAGCAGCTATCATTATTCTTATTGTTGACTATATTATATCAATTATTGAGCAGCTGGTCAACTAGAAAGACCTTACAAATTCAGGTCAATTCTGTGACAAATAATACAAACTTAGTTTAATTCATAACCTAATGAAGACTTTGTTAGTATCTAATCTAGATGAGGGAATAGATATGCAGCTGACACGGTCATGTTTGAGCCATATCAATGGTACATTGTTCTGAAGCTCTCTTGCATTGGTCAAATTGTGATATTCCATTTGCTCAATACATAATCCTATTCTTTAGAATGGGGCATTACATGAAATTCCCTAAGATGAAACATACACCTCCAACAAATGTTTGACATAATTTATATGCTATTTTATCCCCTCGTTAGTTGTTAAAAGGTTATCAAGTGTTACTTAAAATGAACCTTTAGCGACAATTAGTGGTAAGATAGCATTTTCTCGCAAAATAATGGGCCTTTGTAATAGAGAAAATCTAATACATGTGTTGTTAATTTCTATGCGATTAATATGTTTTCTAAAGGTGGCTCTAAGACGAGTTTTGATTTATTGGCTTGAATCTTGTTGGAAGATAAATTTGGGCAGTTCCTATATATGAAGCTCAAGTATGCAGCCCCTCTTCACCTTCTAGATCCGTTCCAATTTTAGAAAGTCATCCACCCCTTGATTACTCCTTTGAAAAGGAAATTATCTACAACGTCCGACTAGTTCCGAGTTAGAATCCCCGGCAACACATTGTCAGATAACATATCGATGTGGATTCACGGTAAGGAAAAAATTTGGCTGCTATCCCGGTTGGAGGATTCTTCCTCTTACCCCCTAGATAGCGACAATCAGTCGTCGCTATATGTTTCTAGTGGCTTTTATTTAGTAACGTTAAAAAAATGCTGCTAAGGATTGTTGCTGAAAGTGTTAGAAAAAAAATCACTATACACATTTAGCAACTATTAATTGTCACTAAACACGAGATTAGAAGGAAATTCTTATAACTTGGGTAGGAGTCAATGTTTGTTCACGTGGTAACGAGAACTACCATGAGAACTTCCCTTTTTAGGTGTACTTTGTGAAGATTTGGCTTAAAAGGAACAACTGCAGCCTGCAGGTATATGCACAACCATGAACGTGCACCAATTTGTATACAAGGTGAAATACTGGGGCTTGTATATCTTACGTTACACTTAGAAGTAAGCCCTTTTCATGACTGAAGCCATAATTTTGGTCATCCATCTTCGGAGCATCAGTCCTCGGATTCAGTATGGTAAATGGATAAAATGGCGTCACCCGCCAGTGACTAAGTTCTAGATAAACACGGACGGATCTTCTGTTGATAATAGGAGCTGTGATGGCGGCATCGCAAGCGATCATAGTGAAAAGTTAAGTGTTGCCTATTCCTTTTCTTCTGCAATGATTCCAACCTGTTTTGCTGAGACTCTTGCCTCCCGTGAGGGAATGGGTTGTTTATTTAACGTGGTATACCCGTACACTTTATAGAGAGCTCGTGAAAGCAGTTTTATATAGAGTCGCCTTTCCATGTAAGAGTGAATACTTCGTCAGTAGATCTTTGAGAAAGATAACAATGGTTGCTGATAAATGTACCAGCAACCATAGTTCATTCGTATAACTCCTCAATCACTTTTCATAATGATATGGCTCTTCCTGTGGGTTGTTTTCAAATTTACATCGAAAATGCCCCACGAGTAACTTATGTGACCTGAGACAGATTTCAAACTTTCATGTTGATTGTAGTTGATGCCAGTTCTACATGTAAAACACTTTAGCGACAGCTAAAACGTGTCGTCGAAGTTTGTCACAAGCCACCAGAGAATCATGAACCATCCCCCACCCCACACTGGCGGAAATTGGAGTGAGTTAATGTATGCAGGAATAGGTTTTGGTAAAGATGAACAAATTAAATAACTTTGGCGCTTGTGTCGGATGTGTGTACGTGGGTGGATCAACCAAGAGCTTGAAGCCTGCGATCAGGTTGGAAAATAGAGTAATTTAAACAAGTGAATAAGGACAATTCCATTCAAAGCAACACCTTTAAGTCCCCATGTTAGGCTATATTTTTTTGCATAAGAAGGCAAATTTTGTTATGCTAAACGACTTAATAAGACTTAAAGGAAAGAGGGAAGTGAGAGAGTGGTAGACCTTGGTTTGCTTGAAGGGATGGCCAACCAGAGTCACCCAAAAGCTTATTTATGAGTTGTACGGAGATGCTCGCAGAAAAGGGCGAAAGGGGCTTGGTGAGGATGGAGGAGCATCGTGCACAAAAGTTCTCACATATGAATTGATTTTGCTTTTGAATCGGAGGTGATGAAGATAAAGATTTTGCTAAATTTAGAAAGACCCCTTCACTTTTTTGTTTTCTTGGAATGGGTCCTTGGTTTGAGGGAGGGAAGGGGCCAACATGGGCCTTAATAATTCAACCCCACATCTGAAAATGTCCAAATCCCCAAGTGGGGTCCATGAGCCTCTTTTCTGGTTTCTATATATAGTAAGTAATCATCTTTTTCTCTTAGGGTTTGTTTCAATCACATTGAATGTGGAGACTCCTTTTTCTGTTTGGCTTTGACTAATATCAACCCATGTTTCCATTTAAATTCAGATTGTTTTTGTGTACTGCTTCCTTACTTGCGCTGCTAGCTTATCAAGTTAGGGCTATTTCATGGCTCATTAGTTTTAGCGGAGCATGCTCTTGGCTCAAAGTTATCAATCTCTCGGTCTATCGATGGATCACATTCAATTTAATCCGATAAGTTGACAATCCAAGTACTTATAGTGGATGGAATATGGATGTATAGTCTAGCGTAATCCTGTAACGATCTGATACAATCAACTGATATGGTTACAATATGGAATACATGTATGCGTGTATATGTGTCTTCCAGATTTTTTTCCTATCTTGATCTCAACATAGATTTCATACGCTCGGCTTGAACGGCTGTTTAGGATTGATTTTACAGTAGTCAAACTTGATTTAACGTGAATTGGCAAACATACAAAAGTGATTAAATCAGCTTTCAAAAGCCCAAAAAAAGGAGAATTGTGAGTTAATTACTTTTTCACAATCAGATTGACCAATTAAACTACCAAAATGTCCCTAATAATTACAAAAATCTTTAGCACAATTTTTTGAACAGAAAATTTGTGGTCATTTTGGCAAATTGAATTGCTTTTAGTATTTTTTTTATCCAAACACCATCCATAGTCAAACTAACTTTGCTAAAAATAGCTTAAATTTGATTTTAAAAGTTAAAAAACATTTAGTATAAATTTTGCATTCGAGATATCGATTCCGAGCAGACTTTTCATATATATGATCTTAAATTTTGTAATCTTTCCTGTCCATTTTTAGGGGTATATACAAACCCAGCAGACTGTCCAACAACATGAAGAATGCATTGGGCTTGTTTTCTTTGACCAAGTAAGTGGGCTAATTGACAAAGGTCATGAAATATGCTTTCCGCAAGTCCATGCTTCTCACAAAGCTATTGTAATCGTGGATGTGATCCTTGCTACTCTCTACTCTAGCAATAAATATGAAATATTCCGGCTGCAGTCCAAGTTGTAAGAAGATACCAATAATTTTTTATATAGTAACAATTAATTATTCTTAAATATTTTCATTGACTTTTATTTAATGACGTTAAAAAAATGCTTGTAAAAATGGTCGCTTAAATTGTTAGTAAAAAAGTTACTAAAAATATTTAGCAATTACTAATTGTCGCTATACAATGGATTGTATGGATCTTCCTACCATCGGATAGGAACAAATTTTTTTCAATAAATATCTGCAAAATCAGAAACGTCATTGAACCCTAAATTAGTTTTTCATGGTTAATTGATTCAACCGCAATGGAACCAAACGCATCATACATATAATTATATCATAAATGTAATTTTTAGTTATTACAAAAATTAAGAAAAATGATTCAATTTATTTAGAACAATTCAAATTTCTAAAAAGCCTATAACTTATATCAATGGCTTCAAAAATGGAGAGGGTCAGTTAAGTGTAAAAGTGGTTTGCTCGTGGTTTATTGGTTCGAGCGACAAAGTCGTTGGTTCACGGTTTATTGGTTGAATCGGCGATTCAACTTTGAATCATACTTACAGCGATATAATATTAATTCTTGTACAGTAGGGAAATGGTCCAAACTCCAGATATTTGGAACAAAAACAAATACCCAGCCAAAATGGTCTAAAACCTATATGACTCCATCCATTAATTGCACTCAAAACTTGGTTTAATATCCAGAAAGCAAGCAGAATTTAAGATGAAACAAGCTACTTTTGGGGCCAGAAGAAACAAACAAACCAGAATGTTAGAAAATCCTCAAAGTGAAAACCAGAACCTGCAATTCATGCAAAAAGATTCGTGCGTGTGTGTGTGTGTGTGTGCAGAAATTAAAGGACAGAAGGCTTACCACATCGGTGGCATGGTGAGAACTATGTGCTGCCATGATTACTCCTTTATTTTGTTATCTTGTGTTACTGAGTATAGGATTTGGGTTCGTGACAAATGAGTACCATATCCAAACTATTGTGTGGTGGTTATCTTATAAAAATTAATTTGATTACCATTATCCAAATTTTTATGTGATGGTTACCCAAAATGTTAGTACTTATACAAACATTTTATGTTCAATATCTTGGATGCGCTTCCAACACCTATTGTATTGTCCTCTCTTACTCCCTTCGAACATCATCATGCGTTCTGAAAACCCGATCATCTCAATTTTTCAATCTCTTCCCCTCTCGCTTTCTCTCGCTATTAATCCAACTTATGTATATCTTTCTTTATATAGATAATTTATCAATTTATATTTATATCTATACTACATATTAAGATAACACTTTCTTGGTGTAATACATCTTTTTGTGTTACATAACTACCTATCTAAAATGGTGATACTAAGTATTCTAAAAAACAAATTTAATGAAGTGATACAAGATAAAAAATTTAAATAATAAATAGATACCTACAATGACATGTTTAGCTTTCACAATTTAAAATTTATTTTATAGAATGGTGACAATATATACTTATATTTCAAGCTTGA
Organism: Escallonia rubra; assembly: GCA_033065855.1. Lineage (NCBI taxonomy): Eukaryota > Viridiplantae > Streptophyta > Magnoliopsida > Escalloniales > Escalloniaceae > Escallonia > Escallonia rubra. The sequence goes on along the minus strand of JAVXUO010002172.1, from coordinate 44,955 downwards.
CATATTAAAAAATTCAGATTATTAACTTTATTTTTCAAAACGCATCATGTATGTCACGGTAAATAACTACTTATTAGGGTATCTTTGGTTTCTAAAATTTAAAATTTATTCCAAAAAATATAATAAAAATACACCCACAAATTAAATTATATATTATAAATATCATATCCCACGCATCAAGTGTGCCACGGTAACTAATATTCCTTGTTCTTCTGGCACTCTCTTTCCATGTCTTCGTGATGGCTCCATCCTATCCAGTTTCGCGTATGAGTGCAACTTGGGCGGGTTGGATGGGCCCAAGGGCCAGACCATGCTTAGCCCACGTCTAGCCCAGCCTATCTACGGGTCAAATAATGTGTTTCCACGTCCGGCCCATGAAAGTTTTTGTGGGTACGAGCTGGACACGGGATGCACACGGGTTGTTCGTGATTATAAATTAGTTTTCGTTTACTTAATTTTTAATCATATTGTTTTGTCCAAGTCTACCAACGAGCCATGAGTTTTTGTTTACTTAATTTTTAAGCATATCAATTATCATCCAAGCCTACTATTAATCATGATAATGAAGAAAGATATTGTGAAGTCTCAAAAAAAATTTAAATATAACGTGAAACAAATTTTTAGGACAAAATAAAAGAAAAAGAATAAGACAAGAGTCTCGAAACAATCTTACGAAGTCTAATCCTATAAGAAGAAACAAAAGAGAAGAAATGAAGTTTTCAAAGGTCTCTAAATCCATATGTTTAGAGGATTTGAAAGACTAAAGGAAAAAAAAAACATACCTTTTACACGTAAAAATTATATAATTTGTACTTTATAAAAGTTTGACGGGTTAGATTTTTCACGGACTGGACGAACTTTTAAAAGCATTTGTCCATGCCCAGCCCATATTGTTTACGGGCTCAGAATTTTGTACCTGCGTCCACCGTGGTCTCTATAAAACTATGTCCACGTCCATATTTCTACAGGCACAAATTGTCCAGCTCAAGTTGTACCCCTAATTTTGCGTCATTCATTACTATAGTATATATGTCTCCCTTTATGTTGCGTATCGTTGTTTTGAAGGGGCATCCAATCTTCCATTTGATTATCGGATTTAAGAAAAGAGTTCCGGGGGGAGGTCTCCAGTAGGGTCAGTTTACTTAGAGCTGCATAATCCACCATTTCAAGAGGTTTTAATAACTTCCACCAATCCGACCTTAATCACTTCCACAAATCCTGCTGATGGCTTCTTGTTGTTCAATGAGCCTCATGTTGTTTACCCTACCAAATCTATTTTTTACTTTTTCTGCCCTTATACTATGTTTTTTTTTTCCCTGATATTTTGTCCTTTCTTTCTAAAACCAAACCTTTATTTGAACCCTATATTTGAAACCCCAAAAGATCGTCAAAGCCAATCACCACCGTCGATCCATCCGCTTCGTCTCTAACTCCATCAGTGTCACTATCACCGTTGATTCCTTGTACCGTTGAATCCTCGTCGTTACAAGCACAACCACTAGCCTTGAGTCAAACCACAAATTTCACTGTCACACCAATCTAACTTTCCCTCTTCAACTCCGTCCATCACCAGTTCTGGCCCACTACAAGAGAAATGTCCTATGGCAGGGGCAAAAGAATATTGTCATATCTCCAATTGCCGCTGCCATAGCCTATAGCAGTTGTCATGCACCCGCTTCTGTAGATCTCGTTGTGATAGACATATGGTAACAATCAATGGAGTTTTAGCAGCGGTGATCGCGCTTGTATATCGTTTTCTCCACTGGGTTACTGATGGCCCATATCGCAGTGGCTAATGACCGCGTCTCTAGGCCTATGGCAGCATTAGGAGGACCACTGCTGTAGCTTTTTTTTTTTTTGGAAGAAAGAAAAATTTTAATCCCTGGATAAGTTTCTTTTCACACATGAAAAAGATATATGTAAAGCAGTATAAACAAGATCTGAGTTATATTCAACAGCAATTGATACTAGATATTCAACGTATCAAAATTGTTAAATTTACGAATAGTAGATTACATCATACAAATTCCTAAATTGAATTACGATTTTCTTAACCAGAACAACCAATGCAAATCATATCTTCCAAGCTAGGGCTTGCAAATCCAATTGCGTACTTACCAACTTGAGCTCGAAAATGGCAAAAGAACATGCCCATGTATACCTTGAAGCATCATGTGCAAGTTCCATCCAAGAACGTGTAGTTAAAACTATACCTTTATAAAGTAAAAAACAGGGGTGGTGTCCTTCTGATTTAACTCTTAGAAGCAACTCACCCATTCCGATTATCATTCAGAAGGAAAATTCTAACAAGTGAGGTAATCAAAATCACAAGCAAACGATGGTGCAATTAGAGACACAAGGTAAAGTATTTGCATTCCCACTAAAGCAACAAGCTTTAGTTCTTTTTTCCTCGGCTACATGCATCATTTGCATTCCCACTACAGCCACAAGCTTTACTTCTTTTTTACTCCGCGACGTGCATCATTTACTATCTTCTCTAATGCAATCGTAAGTCGTGCCTTTAATTTTTATTTTTTTTTGTTGAAGTACTAATCGAATTGCTGATATCAAAAAGATATTCTTAAAAACAGAGCATCGTGAAACACCGAGAATGAATCATGTGATACATAGAGCTAGAGATTATAATTATGAACTATGACGCTTTTCAACTGAAACCATATCAACTTTGAAACAGCCATACTTATTCAAAAACCTATATAAACTGATTTTGGGCATCGATATTGATAAGCTATCTTATTCTAAGCCCTCATTTCTCGTAATTACTCAAAGCTCAAGATATTTTTTCAATTCCTCTTAGTCTTCATTGTTTTCACATTCAATTCAAGAGAGCATTTACTATGAGCTTATATACGATGGATATATACATTCATTCGTCATCGATACGCTGAGCTCTAATTTGTTCAAGAGCTTAAACTTGTACTCATCATCTTCTAGAGAGTTATTCAAATCACTTATATCAAAGCTTGCGCTAGTCAAGTTTTGGAGTTTTGGGATTGTCAAAACTTGTTCTTGGTGTGTGTGGTAGCATCAAAAGATTGTAAGAATTTAGGTCATGACCCATAAAGAAGAATATTCTAATGGATGGGGCCTTTCAAGGAACTTCCTTGCAGGAGTAGATGTAGGCTTGAGGGTTATTCGAGCCGAAACATTTAATACTTCATTAACAAGTATCTCGAAAACCTTTTTTTTTTCGGTAACATTATTATTTTATACATGTTATGAGATTGGTTAATATACATATACGACACATTGACTTTGAGATACATTGCTCGAGTACTAAATTCATACTCAAATTTTTTTTCCTGGAATAATCAGAATAACAATTTATATACTCCGTCGGTATGAGAATTCGAACTCGGGATCTTGAGGTTATTTCCTTGGAGTTGAATATATACACATTGTATCCTCAAAATTGCTTGTAATTTATTTTTAATCTTCTTAATTCACTCTCCCCTAAGATCTTTACTGATATCAGTTGGTGACATTTAATCAGTGACATAAAAACAGTGCTTAGAAGCTCATGTACAATATTAACTGCAAAAGCATGTATTGACCAAAGCTTATTAATAAGGGTCATAAATCCTACCTCAAATGATGCTCTCACCCAAGTAAAATGATTCCAAACTTTTCTCCAATTACCCAAGAAACGTAAAAACATCTCTACTTGCCTGCCTCAAATAAATGTACATGCTATTCACTCTTGCACAATTTTGCTGCAACTCCTACTTCAATTGACAAATGTACATTACCACACTATAACCTGAAAAATGTGTGAGCTGGGCCATATCCTGGAATAATTTTTTTTTTTTTTTTTTCCTTTACTCTAAAAAGAATAGTGAGTATTATAGGTAAACAATTAAACATCCTACTTGCAAATTTTCTAAACAATTAAACATAGCACATTCATTCGCTTGTAATACCATCTTACTGCTAAACAAATAAACCAATCAGAACATTAACGTCCACACTTGCGGCAGGATTAAGGAGAGGACTGCTACCTCTTCTTGTGTAGCCTAGGCTCCAGCGGTCTCCTATGGACAAAAAGGAGAAAACATGAATGACTTCATCTCATTTTTTTTCCTTTTTTCTTTTTGACCAGAATTATTTTGTGTGGGTGTGTGTGGGTGTGTTTTTGTGTGTGATACGGTCAACATTCAGACAACAAAAAACAATTAACACCCACCCCCATCTGGTAAGGCATCATATTGACTTCCTCTCTATACACTTCACGTTATTTATAATCTCTCTCTCCACAGAAAATTGTAAGGACAACGTTAGGGTATTGGTGGCACTCCGATTTTCTCAAGAAACTTTTTGGTAACACTCGTCGCTACTATTTTGATCGGTTTTATGTTATTTAGCGACAAAAGTGAAGTGTAAGTATTATGTCGTACCATTGGTACTTAAAAACGCCGTGGACCAAGTTTCTTACGCGGCATTAAATACTTGACAAATTAAAGAATCGCCCACCACAAAAACATCCAAAGTCCACGAATAAGAAAATAGCACCAAGAAACACCGAAGCGGAACACATGGGGAATTACTCACTTTCCTTAGACCCTGAACCTCCTCGATGCGACAGGCCTCCCTTTAAAGTACACGAAGCACAATATCACATGGAGCCCTCTCTTCTCCTTCGCTTTCCTCCTTCCTCTCGCTTTCGGTTCCATTCTGTGCTCTACACTTTCGTGCTCTCACTTTCACATTCGCTCTCAGGGCAAATTTGATGCCCGGGTCCAATGCTCCTTAGGCTTATTTTATCCACAAGATAAACCTTAAAATTTGGAAATTAGGCCATGATACAATTCACCCATTATCATTTTTCCTTTTTTCTTTTTTGGATGCAACAAATGGCGTGATCGTGAGACTCTCATCCAACCAACAAGGAATATTATGACTCGGAGACGTATAAAACCACCACATACATTTGATCCCTGATTCCCGCACCTATATCGGAGCTAAAGCACAAGGAAAACTTGTGTGTAGAGCACATGCAAAGTAAGAACATAAATTTATCCACAACAAGAAACGACGAGCAAAGGACTCGAACCCACATGATCGATCTGCCTGGATTGAGATCCAAAAATCCGCTGAATCGACTCCTTGTTGGTAATTAACCCATTATCATATCTTGAAAATTGCTAACTAAACCATAACATGACACTGGGGGGATATTTGTATCTTAATTTTGTGTGTGTGCGCGTGAGAGAGAGAGAGAGAGAGAGAGAGAGAGTAGGACATGCTTTTGGAGTTTGGGACACAGCTGTAAAGCTTGCAAGAGTCCAAACCACCGGACCCCAGCTCCAGCTATTTTTAAACAAGGCCACAGAATCCTATACATAAATCTGAGAACCCTCCACCCCAATTTTTTCTACTTTCAAAGACCCTTTTACCGTGTTCAGGGTCGGTCAGTCCCTTGCGGTCAAAAGCAAACGCTGAAAATCTGGCAGACTGCTCTGCCCACCATTTTCTTTAGGTCACTTCAACTCTCACCAGAGAGACTGGAAAGAAATCAACAGTTGAGACCATTACATATCTGCTACTCGCCAGAAACAATGAAGATGGCCAAACTAGACATGGTTGTACTATCAGCAAAAATACGTTGTACACAAAAGTGACATTGTATGTACACAGAGAGAGAGAGAGAAATAAAGTAGTATTTCGTTGGACAAGAAAGCAGATGTTAATGTGTAGTTATGTCCATAACAGAGTACGACAACTCGAAAAGATCGCTTTCGTGACATTCCAACGGCCAATTAGTGGAAGGAAAATGCCAAATCTAAGAATAATAATAAGAAATGATGGTGGTCAAGAAGTGGGGGTTGCTGGTACTATGGTTGCATAGTACCAGTTAATCCAAATAAGAAACTGACAACTAAAGATTAACAGTCTAGTTCAACTGTCAGTTTAATTAATCAATCCAAGAAAGCATATGCACTGTACGGATATTAGAAGACTCCCAAGTTCATACCATCCAAGAACAACATGACAGAACCATCCGATGGAAGGTTAACACTGGACTAGAACTTTTACCAAGAATCAGGATACACCATAGGCAGTCCCAACTCCTCAAACAAACCTACTAGGCAACAGTGAAGGATAGAGATGTTTAAGACATATTGAATGCAAATCAAAACCTACTACAAAACAACAAGGATCGGTCATCGCAGAGTCACCTTTGAAGCTGAAATAATATAGAAGGCAGGCATAAAGTGCAAATCCACAAAATCTGCTTGTTTTAGAGGTCTTACACATGATACCAGAACCCAACATTTCAGCGGTCGGCCTCCATTTGTTTCTACATCTTCGCGAACTGGAAAGACAGGAAAAACCCAGTAAGAGCCAAAGGCAGGAATGGCTGGCGTAAACTGACTTCACTCATAACATGCAGTCGGTCCTTGCCGGCAGTCTTCTGAAGAAATTAAGCGGCACTGATGGAAGCTTGTGACGGAACCTTGGATGTCTCAACACATAAAATCCCGTGAGAAGGGCCACAACTTGGAAAGGAGTGACATAGAGAACAATGGCAGCTATTAAACAGAAAATAACAAACAAAGCGGTAGCCCTTGGGTCTCGCCAGCTCAGCAAAGACTGCAGCCTCTCCCCTTGAGTTGCCAAGTCCCCAACCACTGTTTGAATCCTCCCTGCAATACTTCTCAAACGATCATATCTCATCCTCACAATATCAGCAGGACGGGAAGTAGGAAATGTATCGAATTCCTCATCCAGTTCATCAGGATTTGCATTCTCAGCACAAGAGAGGCGTGTATCCATGTGGGGAGGATTCCTTGGCCTCCATCTGTAGTACCAAACCCCAATCAAGAACAGGTAGAGGAAAATGGTGGGTAAAATTAGTTCTGGATACAAAACCAGTATCAAGAACAAAATGTGAATGAGAACGGTAGTAATGGGGTTCTTCCAATGGCATATCTGATCAAACCACTTCCCAACAGCAATCAACCCACTCAAGACTCCCATGATTCTGAAAAAATTAGCTTTACTTCTTCTCATACTCCACATATGAGAACCGACGTCCAGCATATACTCCACGACCTCTTTTCTCAATGGTGGCTCAGCACGACTAAGCCTCATGGAGACAATCTGAGTGGCCTGGTGCCTCAAGCTCTCAAGCTGGCTAACAGTTAATGGATGAATGTAGTGCATCTTTGGCAACAGGGGTTGGGAGTACATATGCATCATATTTAGCAAAGACGAGCAAGTGAACCGCACAGCCAAATGAATTTCACCCATCTTCTTCACCCCACTTGGATGTAACACCAAAAGTGGGTAAGAATGTGTATAAACCCGATCAGTCTCAAGTGTAGAGAGGCGAATCCTGACCTTCCCAATTCTGGAATCCTTTGACCCTCCAGATTTGTCGCCTCCGTGCAGATGACAGTTATCAAACACCCCAATTGTTATGACAGTACACGGATCGTAAACCTCCCAGGTGTACTGCTCATTCCATTTGGGCGCAAAGCTATCAATAATTGTCCTTGTCCGAACCCACTTCTGCGCATATTTGGCTACACAATAAGCATCAGTAGTTGCCCGTCCATCTTTTGTCTTCATTGGTTGCAACCCCTGAGCATTCAAGATTCCCACTTCAAGAACCCCAATATTGGACTTCCACAGCTGTTTAGCTGTCGGTCTAAGATCACTACTGTAGTGAGTGGATTCATCCAGAACATGATAACCACCTTCCAAACAGATCCTCATATGGATCCTGCTGGCAAACTTGACTTCCTTCTTCTTTTCCCCCTCAATGAGCACATGTTTCTCTAGATTGTACCACCTAGTATTGATAGCTTTATGATCTAACCTTCTGTCCACATACTGCAGAGGAATCGCACACCTCCCGAGGACTTCATCCTTGTTCGGTGCAACTCTATCTTCGACGCTCAAAATCAAGGGCTCCTCAAATGGTTCTGCCGCTACAAACATCAAATCCTCATTCCACATAGGGTTGATAGATTTGCTCATAGAAATTCTAGTTCTCAAAGCTTGATTTCCAAGTATGGCCTTCACATAAACTTCCGGGAACCTGCCCTTATCTCCGGGTAGTAAGTCCTGGGCTTCAATCACGTTAACCCGAAGATACCAAAGCTTCGGCGAGAGATAAACTTTGGAGCGGATGTTTGCAAGACCATCAGGACCACTAACAGCAGCAGCATCAGAATGCCACGCCTCAGGAAATGCTTCATCTGCTTGTGTACCCCACCAAACAGCCAACATCAGCTCCCCCTTGACCTTGTCCCCTTTCCTATCCTCCAATCTATACCACTGTGGCGCTAGAGGACTGTCTGGAGGAACTCGCTTTGGGATCTCATTAAGATCGAAAAAAACCCGCCCCATGAAATCATCTTTCACAAAATCCTTATCCTTCACAGTGGCCTCAAGCACGGAAGCCTGAATCCGATCTTTCGAGAAAGCAAAAACTTGGTTCCATTCAGGATTTGATTTTTTCTCGAAATGACGTGTCGTACCCTTGTAGTTTCCTAGCTTAATTTCCACATAAGGGTCACAACCCCCGGTAACATCCTTCCCCGGTAATTCCTTCGCCTTCACGACGCGAACATAAAGGTACTGCATTTGCTCAACCAGGTCATAGGTGCTCGTGAGCTTATCGCCAGTTATTTTCCCACCACCGAGGTGGGGTTTCGTCTCCTTGAGAGAGAAATCTTCCATTGGAGGCCTCTGCATCTTTCTGAGTTTTTACCAAATTACACAAACCTAGCTAGTTTGACCAACGGTCAAGAAATTTGACCCTTTAAATTCAAACCCACTTACCTAGAATCTAGGAAAACATTCAAACAAAACAAAAGCTTAGACAAGAAAGGACATATAACGAACGAGAGAAGTTTTGAGGACTTCTAAGCAAAACCCAGTAAAACCCTAGATCTCTGTCACATACTAACTGGGAGGGCCAATAAGTAATGAGCAGAAAATGACCTGTTGAACCATGACCAAACAGACCCAGAAAGCTATTTGTCAATGACTTCAGATCTGAATGCTACCAACCTGCGAAAAAGATATAACATCAAACAATCTGAACCCACAAATCAACCGAGAAAACCCAGAAGAATTACAAAAAATACAATTAATTAGACAAAAATAAAGAAGGCAAGAACAGTCCTAGATTCAAGCAGAACAAACATAAAAGACTAGAGTCAAGAGCTTTAGTAAGTATTTACTGAGGGCACTAATGGAAATCATGCTCCACAAAGTCCTTACAGACCCTAGAATCACCGATACCGGTATCCAAATCGGAGTGCAAGAAGGTGAATGGGGTATTAAACGGTGCCCTTTTCAGATACATGCGCATACACATAAACACACAAGGGTATATGTGAGTGGGTGTGTGTGAATATACAGAGATATGAATATACCTTTAGGAGTGATTGAAGGATTCGTGATAAGGTTGAAGAGATTGGTGCAACAATGGAGGGGAAGAAAGGGGGGGCCAAGAAAAAGAGTTTCAAGGGTCTAGAGAGAGAGAGAGAGAGAGAGAGGTAGGAGCTTTAGAGAGAGAAAAAGGAAAAGGGATGTACGTGTGGGGAGAGGGGAATCTGATGAATCCGTGAGGGTATACACCGAACCATACTCTGTGTGTGTGTGTGTGTGTGTTTTGTCCTCACTGTGTATTGACTGTATTCTCTCTCTCTCTCTCTCTCTCTCTGCGCTTTGCTTTTTTGCTGTTTGTCTCTGTTGCTGGTTCACCAGGAAACCCGGGTCACGCGTGCGGGAGGTGACTTTGGTCGGATCGTCGCACGTGCAGGATCCGTAGCCTCAAACAAGGGCTTCGATTTTCGAGATTTATATCTAAACAACTTGCCAAATACTCCGTATCATCGGTGACCAACAAACAAACAACTTTGCCAAACATGGTTATCCGTATTTTAATTGGAAGTTGGTATTCATGTATTAAATGCGTGTTCATTTGTCGCCAAATATTTAATATTTTGTTGTTAATACTGTACTAGCTATGTATTATTATTAAGGTGTAAATGGAAAAATAGCAGCTAGCTTTTAATCTTTTTTTAATGCCAACTAACCATTTTTTCCCCTTTTTTTTTCCTTGAATAGGTTAGACATTCACGATAAGTGTCATTTTCCTTCGTCGTTAGACCATTGCATGACCTCAATCGAGATCGTATCCGACAAAGCGTAGTCATTGTATTGTTCTTGGCATTACGATATTTAAGAACTTAATCCAAAACTACATCGCTTTTGGCATTAGCCTTGGGCACTTGCCTAGTGCCAGCCACACGTTCAATGGGGGTTGTGGCAGCTATGGTCGAGAGGTGGTTGATTATGGTGGGGTGCAGCTAGTGGTTGGTTTAGTAGGGTGGTGGTTATGCTAGTGGTTCCATAGGTGGTTAGTAGTGTGGTGATAGGCTGCGATGGTGGTGTGTGGGGGTGGATTGAGAAGGCTGACGTAAAGTCGGGCTTTTACAAAAAGATGAGGGGGTACTTCTATCATGTTGACATATTCTTCTTCTTCAAAGTATTTGGGAGAGTTTTTTTATTAAAAATGATTGATTAATCATTTGCGTTTTGACATAGGCAGCTAAAGATCATCAGCTAGACAAAATAACTTCTTTCTAGCGTTGTATTTATCAGCACCATATGTTCCGATGACTAACCCAGATATGACACTAAAAAACCTCAATATATTTAGCAACCATTGACGTTAAAACACAGACGGTGGAGATCAAGGCGAGTTTTGAAAACCTGACAAATTGCTCTCAAGAAGAATGGTCCATTACTTTTCGCATAATGCCTCTCATAGCTCTCTCTTCCCCTTTTTATTCCGGTTCAAAAACTCAACGATAGCACCCTCACAGTCATAACCTCCATCAGCCTACCACACTGATCACCACACAACCACCTTACGAAACCAGGACCCTAACGGAGGCAACTGATAATTCATCTTCAGTTTATGAAAAACCAATTTGCAAACTGGCTTGAACGAGAGAGATATAATTATGACTTGATCGTAAGAAGGGTTGTGATAATCTATACCTATCTATTATCAGGTAATATGGCTTGTACCTTTAGCTCGAGATTTCCAGGTTGTTGGCTTTGACGTTGCTTAATCCCCTCAATGCAAAAACATGTAAATTGTGGTTGTATGAGTACAAATGTGTGGGTGCAAAAGGGGTGTGATTATTTTAACTGAATAAATCCAGTGACATAGGGCTAAATAAAAACTGCGAAGAGAAGCATAGTCACAACCCTAAACTCCACAAAGAAAATTTTGACCAACGTACCCATGTTCAAACCGGCATGTTTCGCCGCTTCCATGTTGGACGTACAGTCAAACACTAGATGGTACACTTTTGGTTATGATCTTTACATAAAACCTTTATTTATGAAGGAAATGATAGCCTACTAAGTTTTCAGGGCCGAAAACACGACCTAAAGGAGACTAAACCAACTAGACTTGAACTCAAGTTAAGACTAACATCGATAAACAAAAAAGAATAAATTGATCCAAACTATAGATCAAAATAAAAAGCTAAGACTTTCGAAAATAGGATATGTACAGCGATAATGCAAATTCAATTTGTTTACTTTTCATGTTCATATACTAAGGTACACCAATCAAAATAAAACCACCCAAAACAAAATATGCTCCATAAAAATTCTTATACTTAGGTCCATGTTACAACCAACGGGCCGTAAAGGATACTCATAAACACATGTAGGAAATAATTATCAGCAAGCTTGAGCTCTATATTTGACCATGTCTAGTTTACAACTGTCCTACCCAAGCTCATTAAGACATCGATAACCCCCAATGTTAACATTTCATGTTCATATACTTGGGTACACCGATCAAAATGACACCACCCAAAACAAAATATGTTCCATAAAAGTTCTTATACTTGGGTCCATGTGGCAACCAACGGGCCGTAAAAGGTACTCATAAACACATGTAGGAAACAATTATCAGCAAGCTTGAGCTCTATATTCAGCCATAGCCAGTTTACGATTGTCCTAGCCAGGCTCATTGTGACACCGGTAATTCCCAATGTTTACCTTTCATGTTCATATACTTGGGTACACCAATCAAAATGAAACCACCTAAAACAAAATATGTTCCATAAAATGTTCTTATACTTAGGTCCATGTGGTAACCAAGGAGCAGTAAAGGGTACTCATAACACATGTAGGAAATGATGATCAGCAAGCTTGAGCTCTATATTCGACCATGGCCAGTTTACGACTGTCCTACCCAAGCTCATTGTGACACCGATAACCCCCAATGACTTTCAGTGATACATATTAATAGTATCATTTTAAGCAGGCTATAAAGTTAAAAAGAATAACAATTCACTCTGAAGATCAAATTGCACATTCTTAGGCTCTCTATTTCCTTACTCTCACTAATCAACAGGAAATCAATTGCAATGACTTCTTGGCGAGTTAACTCGACAATGATGAAATGGTTGACTAGGGATTTGGAGTTTTAAGTTGTTATTTTCTTTTAGATATTGATTTATAATGTTATGAAACAAAAAAATTAAAGACAGTGAATGGTTGATATGATGCCAAGACTCGAATTTTTGAGATTTTTTTTGTACCTCCATCAACACAGTGCGCCTGGGTACCTAGACACGCGCCTTTTTGAAGCGGTTGTATCTACCATCTAGGCGCACCTTTGATAACATACTTCTGTATGTGATGTTTCATGCGCTACCGTTATGGGGCGCGGTCCCATATACCCTGTAATATCATTCAAAAAATACGAGTATGTTATTACAGGGAGGATTATAATTGTGGATCTTCCCTAAGTGATAATGATCGGCCGACATCAAGAAGGCAAGTGGGTTGTAGAATGCCCAAGAGGCCCGTATGCTAGCTTGTGTCGTGATGAAGACAACAGAGGTTGTGGAGTGCCATTGTAAGTTCCATAAGCTTGCCGGAAACGCCTTTAAGCTTGACAAAAAATGAGTGGATTGAGTGACTCCCAAAGCTAGGAAAGCGAAAGGCGTGGCAATAGGCAAGAAGGGCCGAACATAAGACAAATCATCACTTTTTTTGTGATAAGCTTATCTTACTACTTGTCATTGTCATTATATTTCCGTATCTTTACACTTTATGTGATTTTATAACTTAAATGATTGCCTAGCTAACCTATGGAAATCAAAAGAAAATGTTTTTGCCGCAAAACATTGATTCTTTATGAAATTGAAAAAACTAAATTTGTCACTAAATCCATTTGCTTGCATTATGTTTACTTTTTAGATCTTTTCTTTCAGCTAAGTATCATTGTATGTATGAAGCTTCGCAATTTTGACAACCATTTCAACCAAAGGTTAACATTTTTCTTGTGAACATGCAAAAAAAAAATAGTTTTTCATTCATGGCCTCCATTTGCTCAAAGATTGCCTTCTACTCTCATCAAGTTTTGTTAATGTTTTTCCGACAAAGTAACAATATCTATATCAAACTCCACTTGCTATCATTGTTTTATGCTTTATAATGTATAAATGTACTTTAGTGTAAAATTCTCATCTGATTGATACATACCTAGAACAGTTTTAGTATTGTATTTTTATCATTCAAGATGGCATCAAGCTTGGTTTTGAGTTGAAAACTTTCAAACGTTGAATTGGGTATTAAAATATTTTCTTTCAAGTTTGTAGTCAAAGTAATGGTAGAGAGATAGGTTGCAAACGCAGCTCCTGAGGTTCATTTTAAAATCTTATTTTGATCTCCTACCTTACTTTGTATTCTATGTTAATTGTTTTAATGCTTACACTTTGATTGCACATACTGATTTGCTTGTTTGGCACACTCAAATACACTCACATAGGTTTTATTCATGCACATGTTCACTCCCTTTAGGTGCACTGTAAGGCAAATAAAACTTTGCATAACTTGAACATAGACTGACAAACATATTCATTGTTTCACTTGTAATAAATATTTCATTATCAAGATTATAATGTTTTATGAAACACGAGGATAACAAGCTTCCCCTTTCCGACAATGACAACATAATATAACATATGTCTTCATGAAAGTAATTAATATATAAATAGCATTCGATTACTAACAATCAATGCTTGAAAAGTTGTAGACAACACATAATCATAAAATTCACATTACTTATCCTCATCCATCATCAAAAGACTAATTGTCGACAAATACCAACAAGACTTCTCCACAAGGGCTAAAATCATCAAGCAATTGTAGGTGACATTAATTAAGCATTGGGATTGCATAGAAGGGATCTTGCAACAAGATGTCGTAGCATTACTTGGTCCTTCGAATCGACACTGAATGAAAACTTTGAAGAAATGAATGCATAGCCTCTCTCTTTTTTCAATAGACAATTAGTAATTTTCTAATTTCAAAACTGTCGTGGTATCACAATTTTTATAGAAAGTTGCATATTTTAAGAAATATCAAGTATTTGTTCTTTTTAATTGCACCTAAACCCAAGGTTTGCCAAAAACCCAAGTTAAAGCCACAAGGTTTCCATAGTAGGCAGCGAAAACATTGAAGTTTCCATGGATTGCAATCAAAGGATTTTAGAAAAAGGAATTAGGAAATCTGTTAGTGGTGAAGAACATTTTTGTCTTTTCAACCCCTTTCGACCAAACCCATCTTCTTTCACTTCCATCACCCCTCCACCTTCGTTATTAGCTTCATCCACCAACTCCACTATAATTTTTAGCTTCCTCGACCACCTCTTTCCCACCTTCGTTATTAGCTTCATCCACCAACTCCACTATAGTTTTTAACTTCCTCGACCACCTCTACCACCATTTTCAGCTACATACATGCATGTTCCATAAATATACCCACCCACCCTCCCCTGTCAACCATCACCAACCTCCATTAGCCACTGTCACCACCATCCTCCACGCACAAACCCACCACCATAATCCACACACAAACCAACAACCCCGTCCCTCGTCCTTTCAATTACCCACCACCAAACTCCATCAGCCGTCACAATCACCAACCTCCTCATAACAAACCTGAAGGTTTTTCCTGCCTATTTGTAAACCTTAGGGTTTTAGCAAACCTTGGGATTCAAGATGCAATTCATTAAGCTTTAGTTTTTTAATGCCCTTCTTGGCTATTTTACCACATTAAAACTATTTTTGCACTTCTTAACTTTCATCAAGAGTTTTTGCAGCTTTTAAAAAATAATACTTGATTATATTGAAAAGCTAATTAAAGCTGCTTTGTGGAAATCAATTCTGTTTTAATTTAAAATCTACTTTTGAGAATGAATCCAAAATAGTTCTTTGTAATCTAGTGTCCATAAAAAGTCCTTCGTCGTTAATGCACTTTTTCTTCTCAGTTGAATGAAAATGTATGCTTAAACATCTAACTAACACCTAGCTCTTAAGTCAAAGCGTATATGACTTTGGTCAAAGTTTTAATAATAAATGGTGAAAACCACTTTCAAGCATATATTGTTCCTTCATTATAGGATTTTTTTTGCCAGACATGCATGTATAGCCCATATATATTTTTATCATAATTTTCTTGACCTTTTCACTCCTTTTTTTTTTTCATTGTTCAATCATATGGATCAACTATGTTTAGAGAAGGCATTTTATAACTGCTTGAGGGATCTTTTTGCGTTAAGATCCTCCACTTTTTCTTTGTCTAGGCTGGGAGATGACGTTAAAATTTATGGAAGTTCAACTTGCACGGAAAGGTTAGCCTTTCACTCCATCCGGCTTCACCAATTGATTCCAATGAGTTTCTTGATCTTGTTGCCTCGGTCTCTTGGAAGGAAATTGCTTTTGTTAAGAGAGGAAAGTGGAAAAAGGTAAGTGGAGAGAGAGACAGATAGAAGTGGGTAGGTTGCGAGGAGAGAGAAATGGGTCGACAGGGAGGAAAATGAGAAGAGAAAATAGAATAGAAAAGTTGGACAAAGGGTAAGAAAGGAAAAATCCATACAAAATCTTTCCCAATAAGGAAAAGTAAAAAATATTTCAAGGACGCTAAAAAAAGGAAAAATAAGCAGTAAAACTGAGATGACGGCTGTATAATTATCCTCTTTTGGTTGATATATACATGGGAATAGTGCACCATCAATCATTTAAGATGGCATCGAGCTTGGTCTTGAGTCAAAATCTTTCTCAACATTGAATTGGATATGAAAATAATTTTAAGTTCAAAAGTAACTAAAGGACCGATAGAGTTATCGATTGCAACTGATGGTCTTGAGGTTTTGTCTCTTAAATATTGTTTCAATCTCAAACCTTGTTTTGTATTCTTTGCTAATTACTTTAGTGCTACTTTGAATGGACACACAAATTAATGTATTGTACACACATACATATCTTAACATAGTGAGTAAAATGCACAATTGATCATTCAACAATGACTCATTTTTCACTAAAGTCACTTAAACTTTAATTTGTGTCAATTTGGTGACTGGACTCACAAATGTGTTCAATCAGGTCATTTCGTCAGCTAGGGTTACACTTTCTCTGTTGAATAGTCACGTGACGCGCACATGCGCCATCAGAGCAGGGGCAAGACCATAACTCCCCACCCAATCTATCTTTCCCCCTCTTTTTTTCTCTCTCCCCTCCCTCTCCCTTCCCTCCCCTTCTCACACAGACCCAAAAAGGACGACAGATGATAAAAACGAGGAAAAGGTTGAAAAAAGGACGATCGCCTGAGAGAAAAATCAAACTGAAGGATGATGCCGACCAACAAACTGATCATTCGAGGGACAATCGGCCGCCTATATCCTAACCAAATGAAGTGCACTGGCAAAAAGCTTTCTCTTTGTCACTCAATCAATTTTCTGTTATGTTGGTGGTCAGTTCGGGCTTGGAGAGGAGTTTGTTGATGATGTGGGAGGAAGAAGGAGGAGGCACAAACGTGGGTGGATACAAATCTGCCACCATTAGATCTGTGGGGTTGTTAGTGATGGCGAGGTATAGGTGGAAGCAGTGGCGGGGTAAAGGTGTAGTGTGGTTGTGATGAATGATAGTGGTGGTTGATGGTGGTGCATGTGGTTGTAATGGGTGATGGAGGTGGCCGCTGGTGGTGCATTGTGGCTGTAATAGGTGATGGAGGGGGGCGTCTGATGGTGCAGGGTGGTTATGATGGGTGATGGTGGTGATGGGTGGTGGTGCATTTGTGGTTGTGATATGAGATGATGATGACCAGTGGTGGTTCAGCTAGTGTGGTTATGGTGGGTGATGGTCTGGTTATGGTGCAACGTGTCTGTGATGGGTGATAGAGGCGGTGGTTGGTGAGGCATGGTGGCTATGATGGGTGATGGTGGTGACTGGCGGTGGTGCAGTGTGACTGTGATAAGTGATAATGGTGACCGGTGGTGGTTCAGTGTGGTTGTGATGGGTGATGTTGGTGGTCGATTGTGGTGCAGTGTGATTGTGAAAGAGTTTTAACACTAATGTATAATCTGGTAACCAGCCTTTTTCCCATATCTTCTGAATCTATGTGTTGGTATACATTATATACAAGATAAAGAATATAAGAAAGGAAAGTTTAATCAAGAGAATCTGAATTAAACTGATTGTTTCCCAGATTTTTGGAAAGTTGACTTGCTTCATATGGACTTGATTGAGCAGATTTCGTGGAGCAATTGTTTCCCATATTTTTGGAAAGTTGACTTGCTTGATTTGGATTTGATTCACCAGAATTCGTGCCAGAACTTAAGCCCTTAATACTCCCCCGCAAACTGGGCAGAGGTGGCTGCCAAATGCCCAGTTTGACCCGCAAATTTAAGTACGAAGACTTAGCGAGTGGTTTTGTGAAAATATCAGCCACTTGATGTCTCGAGGGGACAAAACACGTAGTTAAAGATTCAAGAGCCACTTTTTCTCTAACAAAATGGTAATCCAGCTCAATATGTTTGGTTCTTGCATGAAACATTGGATTAATAGTAAGGTGAAGAGCTGCGATGTTATCACAGAAAATAGTTGGAGGCTGTGAAACTGGAAATCCAATGTCACGAAGAATGAATGAGAGCCATGTGATTTCAGCTGCAGTGGATGCAAGAGCTCTGTACTCGGCCTCGGCACTTGATCTTCGTACAGTAGGTTGATTTTTGGCACTCCATGATATACAATTACCACCTAAAAATGTACAATATCCTGTAGTCGAGCGACGAGTGAGTGGACAGCCACCCCAATCTGCATCGGAGAAGGCATAGAGATCAAAAGTACTTCGAGCAAGAAGCCGAATACCGTAGTCAAGAGTCCTACGTATATAACGAAGGATCCGTTTAACCAACTGAAAATGGAAATTCCGAGGATTTTGCATATGTTGACAAACATAGTTCACACTGAAGGAAATATCAGGACGTGGGAATGTCAATTATTGTAGACCTCCTACAGTGCTGCGATAATAATGCGGATCCGAAAATTGGGAGTCTCCATAAGTAGACGAGCGAGGCTTAACCACCATAGGAGTGGAAACGAGCTTACAATGCAGCATGTTAGCCCGATGTAGTAGATCAATAGCATACTTATTTTGATTAAGAAAGAGGCCTCCAGGAAATTGATGGACTTCCACCCCCAAAAAATAATGGAGATATCCAAGATCCTTCATAGCAAACTCTTGTTGCAAGCGGTGGATGAATGTTTGCAAATATTTATCATTGTCACCGGTCAATATAATGTCATCAACGTAAAGAAGGAGAAGAAGTGTACCATGCGAAGTATGGCATATGAACAATGAAGGGTCTGCAGGACTATAAAAGAAGCCAGCTTCAAGAAGAAATTTTCCAAACCGATCAAACCAAGCTCGTGGTGCTTGACGAAGCCCATAAAGAGCTTTCCTTAATTTGCAAACATAATCTGGGTGTTGGGGATCTTTAAAACCAGGTGGTTGCTCCATGAATACCGGCTCCGAAAGATTGCCATGCAAGAATGCATTTTTAACATCTAGTTGGCGGATGTCCCAACGTTGAGCAAGAGCAATTTTCAAAACAATTCTTATGGTAGCAGGTTTAACAACTGGAGCAAAAGTCTCAACAAAGTCAACACCCTCAACTTGACTATATCCTTTTGCGACTAATCTTGCTTTTAGCCACTCGAGAGAACCATCAGATTTGAGTTTGGTCTTATAGACCCATTTGCTACCAATGACATTCATAAGTGGTCAACGAGGAACAAGATCCTAGGTTTTGTTGTGATGAAGAGCAATAATTTCCTCCTCCATAGCTGCTTTCCAACCATCATGCTTAAGTGCAGTTTTAATGTCATTTGGTTCAGTGGGAATGCTTTGCACTAGGAAAGCATAATCTGAAGAAAAGTATTTAGGATTGGGTTTTTGAATTCCAGATTTCCCCCTCGTGACTATTGATGAAGCGATGGAAGAAAAGGTTGGAGCCTGAGTAACAGTGGGTTGAGAAGCCTCACGGGGCATCAGTGTATCCAAAACAGTAGAATCATTATTGCAGTTTGGTTCAGGTTCTAACCCACAGTTTGACGCAGCTTCTCTTGCACAAGGATTAGGTGAACTGTATTGTTCAGCGCCATCCAATTGCTCATTACTAGAAGCTTCCCCTTGTTCAGGAACCTGTTCTCCACCTGTCAAAGGAAAGGTTAAACTGCATGTTGATGGTAAATCATAATGTTGTTCTGGAGGGATACAAGTTTGCATGGCAGTTGGTACTCCTGAAAACCATTCATGAAATGATGTTAGGTCACTACTTTCTGGACAAGAGGAATACAATAAACCTGGTTCCTTGAAAGGAAAATGTCCTTCATCAAACACTACGTGTCGTGAGTTATAAACTCGGCCAGTTGGTGGATGATAGCAACGATATCCTTTATAAAATTCACTATACCCCATGAACACACATGGTAGAGATCTATGATCAAACTTATTTTTAGCATAGCCCCGTAAGTATGGAAAGCACCTGGACCCAAAAACACGTAAAGATCTGTAGTCAGGTTTTCTGCCCATCAACTTTTCTATCGGACTCATCATATCCAAAACACTTGAAGGTTGCCTATTGATTAGTCATGTAGCAGTTGAAAATGCATCGACCCAAAATTTAGTAGGGACATGGCCATGAAATAGCATAGTTAACCCAAGCTCCGTCACATTTCGATGCTTTCTTTAAGCCAATCCATTTTGCTCAGGTGTGTTAGGACATGAAAGCTGGTGCCTTATCCCATGTTCAGCTAAATAGGCCTTGAATTTTCCATTATCGAATTCCTTGCCACCATCAGATTGAAACACTTCGATTTCTTTCCCAAATTGTGTCTTGATGAATTTGTGAAAATTCAGAAAACATTGGTAAAAGTTAGATTTCTGTTTCAAGGGAAAGAACCAAGTAAATCTGGAAGACTCGTCTATAAAGATCACGTAATACCTAAACTGCTATACCGAATGAATCGGAGCTGGGCCCTACAAATCACAGTGTATCTTTTCAATTATTTGATCTGAATGCTCATTTACCATTAAGAACGGCAACCGACAAGATCTAGCTAATTGAAAATTACTGCAAACAGCTTTATTTAGTGCATTGCTGAAAATTAACTTATTCTTTTTAAGAAAGTCCACCGTACGGTAATGTGGATGCCTAAGCCTTTGATGCCAAACTTCATCACTTGCTACAGTAAATCGATTTGAGAAGAATATTTCACCACCATATTGATCAAGAGCATATAAGCCTCCAGATCTACTGTCCGATGCTATCTCCTTCTGTGTCTCCCTGTGCTTTATCACAAAACCATCCGAGGAAAACTCAAATATATAAGGAAACTGTGAAGTCAATTGGCTTACGGATAACAAATTCTTCTTTATTTGAGGAACTACCAAGACATTTTGCAAGGTTAGATCTTTACTTCCTACTTGTACTTTCGCATCGCCAATATGAGTGATCTTTAATTTTTCACCATTTCCTACCATTATCTTGTCCGGTCCAAAATAAGGTTTAGAATTTGTTAGCTTACCATCATCTGCAGTCATGTGTTCGGAAGCACCTGTATCCGGAAACCAGGTATCTTTTAAAGCATCAGAGACTGAGAGGGCTGCCATGGCTTCAGGCATGTCACGGTGATACGTATGATTAAATCGTTGGTAACAATCCATGGCAATGTGCACATACCTGTCGCAAATCTGGCAGACCAAAACTTTATCCTTCTCTTGAATGGTAGAATTAGATACATGGTTGCCACGATTTTGTTGGGTCGCTTGAGTGAAGCCTCGTCCTCTTGAGTTAAAGTATCCACGCCTATTTCTACCTCTATTTCCATTCCGGCGTCCATTTCCATGTGCATTTCCACGCCAGTTTCCATTACCATGCCCATTTTCATGCCAATTTCCATTTCTACATCCATTCCCATTTTCATTTTCTCGTCTGTTCTTCCAATTGCTTCCCCCATCTTGCCAATGTGAACTCTGGCCCATGAAGGCCATATGTTGATTGGTTTCACCAAAAGTTTCAGAGTCATGAAGAGTTCTCATGGTTTCATGACTCTGAAGTAGTGAAATTACTTCCTTATAAGATGGAACTGGGGGCTTAAACATAGAAGTGACAAAGGCTTCATATCCATTGCCTAATCCTTTAAGCAATTGAAAAAAATTTTGTCTATCATCAACAGGCTTGCCAATGGCAGCAAAATCATCACAAATTTCTTTGAAAATTCTGAGATACTCTGTCATGGTTTTACCATTTTTCTTGTTGTGATACAAACGCTGGCACAAAGAAAACTCACGTTCTTTGGAATCATAAGCATATGAATCAATAAGAGTATTCCATACCTCGGCTGATGTATCGAGCCCAACGACTAGTCCCAGCACTTCTTCTGACAGTGTGCCGATTATCCACCCACGGAGTAACCTATCTGATTTTCTCCACGCACAGAATTGTGGGCTTTCTGTCAATATTTTCTCACCCGCTGCTCCAGCGGTAGAGCTTGTGATGTATTCGTCAGGTTTTTCATAGGTGCCATCAAGGAAGCCCATCATTTCTTGGCTTTCAATCAAGCCCATAATCTGTGTTTTCCACATAAGAAAGTTGGTTTGGGTGAGTTTGAGTGAAACAAAGTTTCCAATATGAAGGGCAGAAGGATAAGGGTATTTGACAGAAGAAGCAGCCTTGAGAAGTTGCTTGAAAGAATTATTCTGAGGCTGCTATGGCTCTGATACCATAAAGAGTTTTAACACTAATGTATAATCTGGTAACTAGCCTTTTTCCCATATCTTCTGAATCTATGTGTTGGTAAACATTATATACAAGATAAAGAATACAAGAAAGGAAAGTTTAATCAAGAGAATCTGAATTAAACTGATTGTTTCCCAGATTTTTGGAAAGTTGACTTGCTTCATATGGACTTGATTGAGCAGATTTCGTGGAGAAATTGTTTCCCATATTTTTGAAAAGTTGACTTGCTTGATTTGGATTTGATTCACCAGAATTCGTGCCAGAACTTAAGCCCTTAATAATTGTGAAGGGTGATGGTGGTGACTGGTGGTGGTGTAAGGTGGTGATTGATAGGGGTAGTGGTGTAATGTGGTTGTGATGGGAGATTGAGCTAATGGCAGTGGTGTAGTGTGGTAATTGAGAGAGAGTGTGTGTGATATATATATATATATATATATATATATATATATATATATATATATATATATATATATATAGGTAAAAAGACCAATTTACCCCTAACTTGATTGCTCATGTGTGCAGCACGCGACCATTTAACGGGGAGAATTTAACCCCGGCTGACGGAATAGCCAGATTGAACACATTAGTCAGTCCAATGACCAAGTCGGCACAAATTAAAGTTTAGTGACTTTAATGAAAAACGGGTCATAATTCAGTTGCCATTGATGCATTTTACTCTAACATAGTATTTGCTCATGTAGTTTATTTCATCTGGTTACTTGAATTTTTCTATTTGAGCATAATTTTGTTCATGCACCAATTCAGTTCCTCTAGGCGCACTGTAGGGCTAATAGAATAACTTACTTAACCTTAACATATACTTACCACATGTTCATTTCTTTATTTACAAGAAACTTGATATGATCAAATCATAATATCACAAAAGATACAAGGATAACAATCTTTTCGAAACATGACAACATAATATAGCATATAAAAAGTATAAGAAAATAACTATTGATATTGGGAACAACATAGTGATATATTTTGATTTCATTTCTAATAAGATATCTTCCAGGAGGTGTAAACTAAGACATAAAGAAAAATATGGAAATTATCTTACGTAATCTTCCTCCTTCATCGTCAAAAACATTAAATGCTCAACAAATATATAAACAAAACTTCTCCCTCAAGGATAACATCATCAAACGTGTGTTTTGAACATTAGTCAATCACTGAGATTGCTTCAAGAGGATCTCAGTGTTCCCTGAAAGTGTTGTAACATTCATCGGTCCTTCGAAATTAAGGTAAATGGTTTCTTCAAAGGATAAATACCTACTTTCTTCAAAGTCACAGTTAATAGTTTTCTAGTTCTGAAAGTGTCATGGTACCACAAATTAAGGCTAAATACACATTAATATCTTGGAACTAGCAAAAATCTTACATTGGGATCTATATTTTTAATTTTACACATCAGGGTTTGGGTATTTGTTTAGTCAATTAGTAAGTACCTGAATCCATTTTTCGTACATATTTAACGGTGCTCTGCCTCAGAAAAATCCGCGGAAGGAAGATTTAGGAGTTACCATCTTATTTTATTAAACAAAAGGGAATATAAAAAATAAAAAATAATAAATAAGAAAATGACTATGGGATGTCCAAAAGGACAACTAGTCTATCGAAAACAGGAAAATGGGTTCGAGGATTAAGTTATGTGACGAGAAGGTGTTAGGCACCCGCCACACCTTTTCAGCCTCTACATCATTTCTATTGATTTTTTGCCTTTAAAATATATAACATGTAAAATATGCAGTGCAATAAATTCGATCATAAGTTTTTTTTTTCTTTTTGACTTGTACTCGGCATGATGAGTCAAATTGCCTACGTATCTGGTCAAACTAATGGGAATCAAAAATCCGTAGTTCGACTTTTGTTCTAGCAGAAGCAATCTACATTTCAGTCTTAGACTGAGAAATGAAAAGACTCTTTATGATTTTTTTTTAATGGAAGTGTGGTCGTGGGGAAACAAATTACTCTAGACTATCACATATTAAACTAGCCTAGAAAAGTAAAAAAATGTACGTCTTGAATGCGCTTGCCTAGAACAGTCGGAACAATTTGAGATGGATCCTTGATACAAGGAGCGTAAGAACATAAAAGTGAATATGAAGTGTTAAATTTTCCTTAGAGATGATCAACCACTTTTAAGAGAGAAAATGTATAAAAGCTCTAGGGAGAAAAAGCTTGTTCTTGAAAATGTAGCCTAAAAGACCCTATTTATAAAGGTCTGGGCCCTAGAAATGATAAAGATGACTATCTCAGCCTTGTGATTTGGTAATAGAGCAGAGTATCTGATGAAAATTCGAAACTTGAAAACAACTAATTGGCCGGGTGAACCGACCATTTTTCTACGAGTTGGTTCATCCCTTGGAAGAACATGATGGTTCACCCCAAAAAAATTTCTTCCAAATTTCAAGACATTATCCGTCCCTAATTTGGAAACTGTATCTGATGTAATCAGATGGGATGAACCAGATACGGAAATTATTTTCATATCTCATAGAAATCAATATTAATCACATATATTAAGGATAAATCAAAATATATTTTCAAGTCATCCATAACCTTTTGACCTTAACTTGGGTTAAACCTAACTAACTGAACTAATTTAACCAACTAGATTGGATTCTAACTAAATTGGATTGGACTAGAAACTTGGACTGGAGCCCTTATTGGACTTAATTAAATAGATTAGGCTCATCATATTATTAGGCCTAAGCCTATAATAATAATAAGCTTGATTAACAATAAAGTTTGATAATCATTTAATAAATAAAAAGACTACAAAAGTATGGTGTCTACACCAACCCATAACTTTCACCAAACCACCACTATTCGATCCTCACTTTCACCAAATTTCATCTGTTATCAATCTTGAAGGGTTCATAGATTTGTTGCAAGTTCAATATGTAGATATTTGTGGATTTGGGGAGTTCAATTTGGGAAATTTTGAAGTGTCTACAAATGATAGTAGTTTTCGGATGATTGGCAGTTTAAGGTGGACAATGATGGTGGCTATATGGTGAAAGTGGTTGGTGCAGTGATGTGATATGGTGGTTGGTGCAGAGGTTTAGTGTTAAGAGGGCGAGGGGAGACGAGAGGAGGAGGTGGGTGGATTGGGGGACCGTTGTATGTTTACGTGTGTATATGGTGCATGTTTGGGGGTTCTTTGAGAATGGGGATGTTGCTGGAGAAGAGCACTATAGTTGGGGGAAACATGTGTGCGTGCGCGAGTAAGGATTGAGAGAGGGGGGGGGGGGGATGATCACAGTATGTTTGTTTGCATGCATGTGTGTCGCGTGTGTTGGGTGGAGTGGCCGGGGAAAGAGGTTGTGGCTGGGCAAGAGGACTGTGGCGGGGATCGTGGTGGTATATGTTTTCTTTGCGTGTGTTTATATGTGTGTGCTACGTGGGGAGGATGAGGGTTCACCGATAAAGGGCCTTGGTAAAGGACATTTTACAGGGAAGGGGCTGCCCTTATATGGTGGTGGTTGCAGCAGAAAGGGCGGGGCTGGTGGTAGAAAAGATTTATTTTTAAGGTTTGAATAGCATTTTCATGTTAAATAATATATATCTTCATTAAGTGTTTGAGGAATTTACCCGTGGCTCTGTTCATAATTTGGATGGAAAATCGAAGAAGGTGCTTACTAATTCCCTAAATAAACACCCAGAATTTGATGTGCAAAAATAAAAAATATAGGTCCTAATGTAAGATTTTTGTAATAGTTCTAGGGTATTAAAGTAGTGTATTTAGCCTCACAAATTACATGAAAGTTGTATGTGTTAAACAATATTAGGAATTTTTTTTAAGACCTTTCTCGACTACTTTGCCAAGTTAAAAATGTCTTCATCACTTCCTAGCCAAGCACATCTTTTGGTAAGTGTTTTTGCATTTTCTGTGAAACAACAACTGGTTATACTTAAGGCTGATATAAAGCTACTTTTGAAAGTTAATTTTGAACTAATATAAATGTTAATTTTGAGAATCAATCTGAAACATATTCTTAGTAATATTAGAATTTCGCATGTTTTCTAATTTTTAATTACTAGGAGTTATAGCAAATGTGATAAATGCACAAAAATAAAGATGAAACAAGTTTTATAAGTAGAAGTCACCAAACATTTTAAGGGAAACTAAAGATGACCTTTCAGTAAGTTATCCATGTATTTTATTTCTTTTTATTTTTTCATTGTAATGTTCAGTGCAACATGTCACTTAGTCAGTATATTACACAAAACTACCTCATACCGAACAATTTATGGGTTTTTGACATTATATATTGGATGCACGTATTTTTATAAACCTAATGGTTATTTTTGCACCCCTTGAGAGATTCATGCCTTAAGTTCCCAATTTGTCCCCAAGGTCTTCTCTCTCCCTCTTGATCGTTGACCATCCTCTCTTTGTGAGATGCACTTACAATCACCGCTATCTCTAACCAAACCCTTCATCCAACACTCGTTAACTTCTACCGTTGCGAATTTAGATTCTACTTTGGCATCTTTTTAAAAATAACGCAGAGCCCATTATGTAGACTTGTAGATATATCGATTGTTTTCCATTGTTTATTCAGCTAGTCATGTAAGATCCACTAGAAACTACTGGTACCTTACTCGGAGCAATATGTTCATGCTTTGCTAGCAACATTTTAGTTCTTCACGACACATCGATGATAAAAATTGAAAGTTTGTGGTTTTTTATACATGGTTGGCCCGATCTATAGATTGTGGTGGAAACTTTTTTTTTTTGATAATCAAGTTGTGGTGGAATCGAGTTTTTATTGGAGAGAGAAATAATGAGTCGAAAAACAGATCGAATGTTGAAGGGAGAGCACACGGAACGAAGCTAAAGGCGGATTAGAGATTTGGAGCACAAGGTAACAAGGGGTGCGAAAATAGTCATTAAAATTGCATAGACAAGTCTGAATTAAAAATGTTACAATTGGATCCTATTTTTCACATACTGCCACGTAAACAAACCTCTCCGTGAGCTCGCCCACTCCCACTCCCGATCTCTCCTCCACACTCCCCACCTTCCTCTCTCTCTCTCTCTCTCTCTCTCATTATTCATTTCCCCAAAGATCTCCTCTCTCCCCATTTCCACCCTCCCTCCCCTAAATAGCCATGACCGACGTCGAACCACCACCGCCACCCTCTACGTCGTCACCACCACCCGCCACCGCACCAATCGCCGCCACCTCATACATCCATCCCCGGCGCGAGCCATTCGAGCACGGCCTCATCCCCATCCCCAAGCTCATCTTCACCGACGGTACCCAAACCCTATCCCCCCTCAAGGACAAGCTCCTCCACCGATCCGGTCAGACTCGCCGAGTCAACTCGTCCGACATCGCCGACACGTTCCAGATCTCGCCGGACAACGCGCGGCTTGTGCTCGACACCGTCGCGTCGGTACTGCACTCCGACTCGGACCCCCTGGTTACAGCTAAGCCGTCCGAAATCGACTCTGTCGGCGTCGATGTCTCTGATCTGATTTTGTTCTTGTACGTCCAGTCGTACAAGCGGCTACTTCCGAGGGGGCACAAGGATTCTGCTGCCGTGGCCGACGTGTGGCCGTCAACGTCCGCTTTCGATGGTTTTTTGTCCGCTTTGTCGCCGCTGCAGGTATAAAATTGGCCTTCGCTCTATGCAGTGTTGGAAATGCTGGTGAAATCATGCTCTATTGCTGTTAGTTTGGAATGTGAGTGTAATGTTGTAGAAAATGTGTCAATTGTTCGTGTAGTGTGTATTTTGTCCCCTTCGTTGCAGTTGCAGGTATACATTAGACTTTTAATGTTGGTGAAACCTTAAATGCTGGTTAGATAATACTTAGTTGCTATTAGTTTGGGTGGAATTGACTTAAGTGTACTAAGTTTGTTTTCTATTCGTGTAATGGTGTAGCAAAACGTGGTCAACTTATTTGCAACAGGAATCAGCTATCATCAGCCTTTTGAAATTCATTAGTTATTCTTTTGTTGTTTATTGCTTTTCTCTTCCTGTTAATCTGTGTTGAAGTAGTATTTGGAGTTATGTGGGTCTAGAAATGGTGCTGTGCTTCTAAAATGGTAGCACTGCACGTTGTTTTGTCATTCTAAAAATTAAGTAACTTACTAAACGTTGATTTACTTTTCATTGCATTCAGCAACTCTCTGCATTTCATAGTGCGTTCTTGTGGAACTGCCTTATTGTTTTCTATTTTTTTCTTTCGGTTTTTTCCCACAGGGGTTAAAAATGTTTTTCATTAACTCTAGGTTCTCATCTTTATTAGCCTCTTTCTGTTGTTGGATATTGGTAGCTATTGGGTACAAAATTTATGTTTATCCTATATACCTCCCCTGCTTCTTCACATAAAGAGAAGAAAAATCTTAGTTACCTGCTCACTGAGTTTTGCAGGTTATTTCGTTCCTTTGGCTGGACATTGTCTATTTTAACTGCGGGAAAAATGCTTGTTGCACGGTGGTGTTAGTTGCTTACTTAAATTCGTTTTTAAATTAATTGCAGCTTGTGCGCAGTAACAGCCGTCGGTTTATGCCATCACAAGCTGATGAAGAGGCTCATCAGTTATCCTATTTACAGAAACACTTAGGCAACATTCTCTCTCTTTTGGCCGACTCCATGGAAGGGGAAAGCAAGGGCGATGAATCTCTGGTTTGTTAGCGTTTCATTTTTTTCTCCTTTATTTCTTAGAATGCATACAATTAGGAGAGGATCTTTGAAGGCATATTTGTTTAAAGACTCAGATAAGTGGGAGTGCTTTAAAGTTGATCATTTACAAACCTTTATTTGATTATCCTTTCAGGTAGATCAGTTTCTTATTGATGCTATATTACTCTTAAGCTTTTCACTCATGAGAAGGGGCTTATAACAGAATCAACCTCATTGGATGTACATCTAAGTGTTAAGCATAATAAGGTATGCAAGGCCACAATTGTGTTGGACCCCAATGCAACTTGGCATTTGTGATACTGTTGGAACGGAGGATCTATATCGTTTACCAGATTTCTCAAAGGGTTGACATGTCATTAGATGTTACTGGTCAAAAAGTTAATATCACCAGGGTGGACTTGGTTAAGATACTAGTCAAGACACCATTATTTGAAGGTCAATTACGCGAGTGAGATGATTTCTGAGGCTTTAGGAGAGTACAAGAGTTGGAGTGGCATTTGACTCTTCATTTCATATGTTTACTCTATTTAGCTAGCATAGCATGGTAAGGGTGGGGATATGTTATGCTGGCAACTTCATGAGGAAGGAAAGAGGGGAAGAGGAAACTACAACTTTTACAGGCTGTAGGTCCACCCTGACTAGACGTGGTTGATCTCTTCCAATGATTTTAGGGTTTGCATATACTCTCTTGAATGTGGCTTGGATGGGTAGCTTGCTTGTTTTAGCAATGTATAATATAACCTTTTTTCTTGTTGGGGTGGTTATAGTGACTTTGTATGCTCAACTTAACTTGCCTTAAGGCTACACATCCTCTGTGTGCATCATTTAGGTGGAGGTGAAATATGATACTTTGTGGTTTGACCACATTTTGTTTTGAATCAATACAAGTAAAATTTTAATTGAAAATTATTTAGAACTTATGTTGAAGAATTATTGCTGACATTGGAAGATTGCATGCTGTTGGTCAGTGTTGAATTTAACGGCAATAAAGCATATTCTGTGCATATATAGGTCAAAAAATTTTTGATTTCTAAGTTAAGAAGGATGGAATTGACAAGATAGAAGTATCTGAAAGGTGAATGATGTGGTTTGCTTTAGTCAAGGAACCCACTTCTTCCCTTCTATTTATGTCTCGCCGCCCCCCCCCCCCCCCTCCCCTCTCTCTTTTCTAGGTAGCTCTGAATAGGATGATGATATGGTTTTTCTTTCAGTGAATTTATTGGAGGGCTTGAGAGTGATGGAGGGCCTTTGTTAACCTCTCCGGTCTTATGTTTGTAGTTGGAACTTATTGTGGAGGGGCAAGGATGAGAAGCTGTCACATTTTTGCCTGTGCATAGTGGAATTGAGTATATTTAGGTGGTATATGTTAATTTGCTTTGCCATTTGGATATTATGGGTTGGAGGGTGACTAATAGTGCGGAAGTTGAGGCCATATAATACCTCATTGTGGCAAGCTCTGAAGGAATCAAGATGTCGACCTTTAGCACTCAAGTTGAGGCTGTTACGAAACTTACGCGGCATGTATGGAGATAATTTAATATGTTAGGAGAATCATCTAATTCTCAAACAATGGTTTATGGATCTGCTGCCAAGTCTGGGTATTGATTGAGGGCTTCGTCGCGTGGGATAGTGTAGACCTGATACTTCTGGTTTTAATGTGGAAGTGTTTTTGTTGACATGTCTTGCTTTGGTACTTTTGATTATTCATGCAAGTTTGTGGGTGATAATTAATGTTGAAAATAGGAGATCACTTCAGCGTGAGAACTTACTCATGTAATTACCCGTCACCATAGCTTCACCACCAAGGCAATGCCAAGTCACACCTAGCCCATATCTTCCACTAGCCATTTTGGATAAGATGTAACTTAATCGGACGACTCGATTCGAGTTTGCCTTTGTGTCCTGATCTTTGGCCAGATGGGCTTGGTTTGAGCTTTCAAGCTCACATGGGTAACGACCCAGAATTACAAACAAGAAGCAGAGCCCTACCACAGCGTAATGCCTCCCTCAACAGGGCTAGCCTGATAGATAGTTTTGAGTTCATTGGCAGGGTCGTAGAATGATAATCACAAACTCTCTCATGCCCAATGTGGGATATTAAAACACATGTCAGTTCGCTTGCCCAGCCCTTTGGGTGACATTAATGGTGATGGTGCAGAGTCCACATGCTGGAAGTACTTTTAAAGAGAAGTCGTGTAAGAGTTAGATGGTGAAGCACTTCGAAAAGAGGTTTGTAGTTTGGAAGAAACAATACCTTCAGAAGGGTATAGGACTACCGACTTATTATTTCAAGAGTATGATTTTACTTTAAAATGTAGTTCACGTCTCCCTGTGCTACCTAACTTCTCTTGAGAAGATAGCATAAGTTGGAAGAGATACTTTATGTACAAGTGTTATGCAAATGGCAATGGTGAGATGTTGGGAGGTGAAGGGTGTTTTTTTCCCAAATTATGTGGTCAAGGTTTTGGCTTGATATCCGTTGCTTGAGGTGAAACTCAGTGAGGCCTTTCCAATGTTATTCAATGCTGTTAGCAACAAGGAAGATTTTATAGCGGATGTTCCCTTTACTGCAGATCGTCTAGCTTTGTAAAGGCTTTGTAGAACAAGGTTATGTGACTGGAAATCTGAGGTCGTCACAGCTTTTCTTGGCTTCTATTCAGTAATTGTTGGTGGATGCAGCGATGTTAGGGGAATTGTAGGGTTTATAGGCATTTAGTCCATATTATACTAAATTGTTGGCTAGAGATTCCCTTCCCTTTCGGTGGAAGACCTTTGGTTGTCTTCAGCTCCTCTTACAACGTACTGATTTGTCATGAGAAGTGTTGAATAATGTTGCTTTAATGTAGATAATGTGGTTTTAATTTGGTGGTAAAAGTGCAAATGTTGGTAAATAACGTGCTTTTGCTTTATGCAGTTACCAAAAGTTAGAAGCGAAAAAAGTAGTTTTATTGGTGTTTTTTTCTGCAATAATTGGCTGGTAGCTTGTGGATCACGTTCGTTTACACTGTTCAATGGCTAAAGAATCATGGGTTTCCAAGAGATTTTACTCCCCTCACGTTTCATACAATCCCGCAATCCTCCTCTTGGGCATGCTTTCGGGCCGGAGACCATATTACAGCGGTCTACCCAGCCCCTTAAGCAGGCAATTCAGAAAAATAAAATAAGTATTACGAATCAATTCAATTCATTGATAGGTTTGGCCTCTCAAAAAGAATGTTGTAGCACCACCTGGGGGTGCATCGCGAATAATCGTACATCGGGGGCATAATGCCTAGAACTTACGATAACAAAAATTGTTGCATGCCTCTTCATTCATACCCAATTGCTTTGAACTGTAAGAGATCCCACACCCCGGTCCACCTGGCCCTTGTTTGGGGCTACGCATGCCGTAATCTGGTCGGGTGCAGGTTTTCAGGAATTTCACATCTACTAGGGATGTGGGTGGGTTCATTTATTTTGCGTAGTGGTCTTATCCTCTCGAGCACACATATTTCTGCATACTTTTCTGGTCCTCATGGTAAGGTATATATATATATATATATATATATATAAGATCTGCATTCTAGAATTTCACAGCATATCCAAGATTGTCATTGAGCTAGAAAAAAAAAATAAAAAATTCTCTTGTTTGAAATTGGTTTTATGATTTTGAAAGTCAAACATTTTAAGGTCACATTACACACAACAATGTCTTGGTGTGTATAGATAGTAACCTTATACACCTTAACCTATGCATTAGTAACCTCTTTCTTTTCTTTCCATCTTTTAACTTCAAGGTCTAGGATCCCTGCCGGACTGATGTAATTTTAGATTGCAGATCCACCTTATTCCAATTTTCTACTTTAGAGTGGAGGTTTGGGATAAATGAGGTTGCAGGGTGGTGGTAATTTGGAGGTGACAGTGGGCATGGGTGGTTGTGGTGGTGGATGGGTGAGGATGGGTGAGGATGGTTGCGGTGGCGGTGGTGGTGTGGGGGCAGTGGTTGTGCGTGACTGTGGGTGAGGTAGGCTGACGATGGCTCTGCTGCTGTTTTGGAATTGAATTGTAAGGAGTTCAGGTAGAAGGTCGCCAAAATGGTCGTTTTTACGCTGTAAATTTGGAAATGGTACCACCAATATGAAACTCAAATAATGGAAGTGGTATTTCCATTTTGAAACAGTGGGAGGAGCAGGCTAAAAAGCAGAGACTGAAGAACTACATACTGCCAAAGGCTTCTCTTTCTCCCTCGTGATGGACTCATCAAAGCATATGGGTGTCATCTGTTCCCTCCTCCTTAGCCCTTTAGGAAGCTTGACCCCCTTCCCAATCAGTAATCATCTCCCTAACCAATCTAGATGTCACCCAAAGAGTAGTAATTATAGGCAGGAGTAAGTTCCATAAACTTCTAACTACAGACTTGGCAGCAACATGTGGTCGATTGACTCGACATTTTACCTCTTGCGGTACCTTCTAACCAAGTTACTCTGTTTTCAGTTTCAAATTTAAACCGCAATATTGAAAGCTCTACAATTACCCCTTCTTCTCCTGTAGTCATTTTAGGAGTTTTTTAATTGTTTTCTTGAATTACCTGGATTTGACCTCAGCCACCCTTGTTCGATGTAGGGATTCTACTTTGTTTGAAGCACTGTTTTATATTTGGAATAATGGTTCATATTTTCGTCTATTTTGGTCACTGTTTCTAGCTATGTACTTTTGGTGTCTATAGTGTGTGCAGTGGGTTTAATGTTATGGCCTGACATAGAGGATTTTTTTTGTATTAATATCTGCCAGATGTGCCCGAGTTAAACTATAGATCGAGTGTTGTATGGATTTAAACTATAGATCGAAAGTCATATGCCAAAGAAAAAATCAATTCAAACTAATGTGCCAAATAAGGCATTAAGTAAAGATTTAATTGATATGAGGTGGCATTGTATTTATGCGTTTGACATTTGGCTTAGCAAACATGGCATTAAAAATTGAGATGGAGGATCTGTTTTATTGCTTTTTTGTATTTGTTGATTGTTGTTTTTTTGTACAATTTTTTTTTATAATTCTAATTTTCTCGCAATAATGTCAGGTTTTGACTATGGAAAAGTTTGAGCACCTTGCCTTTTTGATCTATTTTGGTGAGAAAGGATCAGAGAGGATTCCATTGAGCCAGAATGCTCCTTTCTTTGCCAATTCAGATCCTGATATGCCTGCGGTTGCTGTTCCTGCGGCACAAGTTCATGACTGGCTTTTAGAGAATATATTATCGGCTTTGGAACATATTTCTGAAAGAGCGTCTTCAAAAGAAAATGGGCCAACTGGTGCCTCTGATCAGGATGTTCCAATGACTGATGTAGGTGCCACTTCAATAAAGGCCTCAACAAGTGCTAGAGGTCCGAGTTTTATTGAGGGGATTTCTAAATCATCATATGTAAAGCAAGCATCTGACCTTCAAGGCTCTTATATAAAGGTTGGCTTTATCTCTTTTTCTGTTATTTCTGCTGGTGGTGTGAAGCCCAGGTAAGTTGTATGTTTTGTTGACTCGGCATGTCTGTCAGGTTTAAGGTGTCTAAGCGCCGCATTTACTTTGTTTAAAGGTACTTCTATCAGCCTAAAGCAATAACAAAACAAAAGAAACATATAAGATAGTGTTCTGAGTCATATCCAAGGAGAATGGTTGAACATGTATGTGATACCTTTTTTAACACTTTCAACGGGCGGTAGTATAGATTAATGAATAGATTGCTTATTTGGAAAAATAAATAGAAACAACATGCATAATATATTGTTGCTCAACTAAAAAGGAAGTCATTGGTCCAGTGGCTGACCGAGGCCTTAAAAGGCTGAGGACATGGGTTCGTTCCTGCTGTGCTCAAAATCTCTGAGAGGGCGTTACCTTTTTTTTAAGGATGATACATAGGGACTTAAAACCAGTTTAACCTGGCCGGTTTTGTCCAGTTTCAGTTGATATATGTGTGTTCAGCCTAGGTCAAACAGTTTGAGTGCATTTGCCATCCATTTTCAGAACCAGAACGGAGCAGCAACTTGTTCACAGTTGAACCGGTTCGAATATGATAACTATGCTTTTCCAAATTTTAGGGTGTCTGACATGGTTACTTGATGCATTTTGAAGAGTCCATGTTATACAGGAAAGCTTTTACGTTTTGTCCCCGCGGATTGCGAATATGTGACTGTCACATCTCATCTGCTATTGGATGTTGTGTAGTGCGCAAGGAAAAGCTCTAAGAGTGTTCTAAATCTCAAGATGAGGGGCAATAGTGCAATATTTTGATAGGTTATGGGTAGCCGCACCCCTTTCTACTCTGCATTGATCTGCAACAGGCACTTAGATGATAGGATATTGGTAGCAGCAGCGCTTTCTGCTAATTTGCTTCGATCTGTACCTAAGACGGGGGACACGGCAAAATGTTCATATTATGTTTTCCTAGTAGATGCATAGGTTGAATGGTGTTTTATCATCTATGTGACATACGTCAATAATGAGACGAAGAAACCCATAAGATAGTGTTTTCAGTCGTATCAAATGAGAAGGGTTGAACTCGTGTACCCTTTATAAAGTGTTGAGCGTCCGGCATGGTAATTAATGCATATAAAGAGTCCTTGTAAGATAGGCATATAGTTTAGCTTCTCCTTTTTGTCCCTGGATCACGAGTTTCTGATTATAGTATTTCATATGCTATTGGAAATCAGAAACTGTTGTAGAGCATAAGAAAAAGTTCTATCTAGAAGTTGATAAGAGTACCAAATCTCATGATGAGGGGTAATAAAGCTAAGGTGATAAGTTATAAAGCATTCCAGAAATGTCTTTACCAATCACTAATCCTTCAAAGGCTTTATCTGCCTAGCTCCTTAACAAAAGTCTCTCCAAGTTGACTACCTTCCTATGTGCGTGTCCATGTGGATGGTAGCTATGTTGTTTTAATCAAAATGTGTGGCCTCAGTTGCACAGAGAAGTTCTTGTGCTTAATCCGTTTACGCCTTCTGTTCACCCATCTTTTTTTCGATATTGGTTCCTGACTGTCGCTACTCTGCCTTGTCCACCCTCGTAGTTCTGAAGACTGTAAAGCATCTGTCATGGCTTTTTGATCAAGAAATGGAACTGTATTATTTAATGCAACATTCACGTGATTCTACTTTCAGATTTTCTCTTTATTTTGTTTGATATGGCAACTTTCATGAAAGATGACAATTTGTTTCCTCTTTATTATCTAAGATTTATTTTTTGGCTGCTTGAGACTACCTTGGGACCTAGGTAGCACGGACACGGTGTCGGTGTACAACACCGACACCGGACACCGTAATTTCCAAAAAAATCAGATTTTGGACACCGCTATTTGTTATATATATTTATATATAATAAATATCAAATATATTCCACAATCTAAAATAACAAACAATAATGAAAAACTATCAAAACAAGGAATTCAAATACAAGTCATAATTTATTTGGTCAATATTTATTTAGTCCAATGTACTGGAAATGCAACGACAAAGGGAGAAAAGAAAAAAAAGAAAAGAAAGAAACGAGAGGACAAAGCGAGAAAAGAAAAAAAGAAAAGGAAAGAAACGAGAGGACAAAGGGAGGAAAGAAAAAAGAATAGGAAAGAAACGAGAGGGAGTGAGGGAAAGGAGACGAGATGAGGATAAGAGAAGAAAGAGACCTGTGGGTCAGCGACGGTGGCAGAGGACCTCCGGCGACGACGGCAAGACTCTGGCGACGTCGACAGCGGCAGCAGCTTGCTTCTCTTCCTTCGGTGACTGTAGCCGTCAGATCCGTTGGCTTCGGCTTCGGATCTTCGTCGACTGAGTTCCGGCAACACCGGTGACGGCTCCGGCAACACCAGTAACACCGGCAACAGCCTTGATGGGGCTCCGGCAACACCAGCAACAGCCGTGAGGTGAGAGAAGAAGACGGCCGTGAGGTGAGAGAGAAGAAGACGGCTGTGAGTTGAGAGAGAAGAAGACGGTAATAGTTCAAAAAATCTGAAATTGGCCCCAAACGGTCCGACACTGCTCCATGCCGTGTCCGACACTCGTCGATGAAGTGTTCGACACGGTGTCAGAAATAAAAAAATAAAAAAAATCCTACACCGATTAGCTGTGTCTGACACGTTTCGGCCGGTGTCTGGAGGGTGTCGGGGTGTCCGTCCGTTTAGGACACCATACCTCCACCTAGGAGAGGTGTCCGTGCTACCTAGCTTGGGACTTATCATGTTTATTATATCCATATATTGATCTATGCTTAGCTTCAATCCTTGTAGTAGTAAAGAAGTTATAAGCCTTATGTTACTTGTTAAGAAAAAAATGTTTATGAGCTTTATGTTGGGATGGAAGGTTATAAGCTCTGAGATTTTGGCTCGGATTAGCCCAACAATATTGTACGCCATACAGAATTTATAAATCAGATCAAGTCACAGCATGAGTCAAGTTGCTTATTCTCAGCTTGTTTCATGCATAAAATCCTTATCTGAGGTCTCAGTGGAAAAATATGATCTAGTGATTCTTTGAATAGCTGCTATTTGAAATATTTGTTTTTCTTTCAGTGAGAAGATGCATTCGCTTTCATCTCACATTAAAATTTATGATCTTGGTTTGCAGGTTGTAAATTGCCACGAATCTGTTATATACATATTAGCACCTTTGAGATATGCCACAGTTTATGGATGCTCAGATGCGACTATAGTTCTTGGGGCCATTGGCAAGGTACTAGAAGGATGTATGGATCCAATGCTTCCTTTTTTATGTAAATGTAGGCAATGTCTTGATTTTCCTAGACCAATTAATAGGATAAAGTTTTGCTGATTAGTGTAGTATCTCTAGTTATGAAGTGCAGTTGAAGAGGTAGTTATATTGTTTGTTATGACAGTAACGATGACGATTACTGTCTAGTTGGTTGTAAACGGCAAACAAATTCTATCTGCAAGTGCTAATGATACATATCCATAACTTAATTTTTGAAATCCCTTTTGATGTTGCATCTTCAACACCGTTTCAATGAGTGCTTAGGCTATTCTTGGATGGCCTCTTCGTTGTTTGCTTTTTCTTGTTTCTGAAGAAATTGAATTTGTTTACCATTTTTGGATTCCAGTATTTTGAAATGACCAAATCCAACTTTTCAAAGAAATAGCCATCTATTCATTATGAACATACTGTGGGCTCTTCTTTTAATTCACCCCTCATTTTCACATAGAAACAATGTCTTAGGAAATGGTTCTTTAACTGATTATATTACTACTTTAACTTAGGTTTGAAGATGATAATAAATACTTCGAAAAATGTGAAGAGAAAATAACAAAAACTGAAAAGGCTATCCAAGCAAAGCTCTAAGGCTCAGTTAGGTCAGCTTTAGTGATTATTTGGTTCTTTTGGAATGAAACTTGGTACATAACCTTAGTAGTTACTATGCGTTGTATTAGTGAATCTTGCATGCTGGTTTTGGGCTTTTTGAATTTGTTTCTCCCAATCTTACTCTTCTGAATTGGAAAAAAAAGATAGTTATTGTATGCCGCTCATTGAATACAGTCTTTTGTTGTAGTATTCTAAAAAGGGCACCTAAAGCTTATTGGATTTAACTTATGTAACTTAAATCTTTTAAGTACTCATTACTTGTATTGATGGGCTTATTGCTTTGTAGATTTCTTTTACCGTTTTATAATGCAGTGCTTACTTGCATCTAGGATCTAGTCTACATTCTGGTATGTTGAATGATGTACCAGGTTCCATTGGTTACTAAATTATCTCCTTTTCTACATGACACGTTCTTTTGAACTGGTTATCTGAATGTGCTATTATTTGTATACATTCTACAGGGTGTAAGAGTTGAACATTGTGAACGAGTTCATGTGATTGTGGCAACAAAGCGTATCTGTATTGCCAATTGTCGTGAGTGTGTATTTTTCTTGGGGGTAAACCAACAGCCCCTTATTGTTGGTGATAACCATAAGCTTCAGGTATTGTGCTGGTCCTTTTTTTTTTTTGATGTTTTGGGACCAAGTTTCTGCCAGCATTCGATATTTGTTATCTTTGTCTTCATATGTTATTAGTTTGTAGGACGTGGTTATGCTTTTGGCTTCTATTCTTTGTTCGTGGAAGTTGGAATATTAGTTCAACTTGAAACTTGTTTCCGGAATCTTAAATCGAAATAAAGTACAGAATCTAAAGCCATTAAAATGTGGCCATGGTGTGGTTCTGCTTCAGCTTCACAAATGCCGCCAAAAATATTTTGCTGCCTATGACCTCAAGGCGCAGGCAAGACATTGGTAGGTTTTACCTGCTTGGCATTTGGCCGGGATATTTGCAGTGATCGGCAGGGTTTGGTTGCAGATAGTACAAAATTTTAACCTAATTAAATGCTGCAAACTAATCTGAATAATAAGAACAACAAATTGGATCAGCTATATGAACAGAAAAGCATCATGAAGTACACATAGCGTTGTCTTATTTGTAATACATGCATCAGGCAGACACCGCACTGAAATAAAAATGCAACGATGTATGGAATCTAAGAAAATATAACGCTGGCAAAATTGGTATAAATCTCAGGTTATTCGGTGTTTTTCTTTATTCTTTGTCTTTTGCAGGGGGTAATGGAGCATATTTCCTATACGTAGATCATATGCGTCTCACGTGCTGGCACACTAGTTGGGGTGATATGTGGCCAGTTACCTGTTTAGCCGTTAGCATTTGGCTAGTAAACCATTACTCGTTAATAGTGCAAATGGCAAACGTCATCAAATCTAAACATGCCTTCTTCTTTGCTGGTGTTTCATACCTTATTCTTCTATGATTCGGATTATGCTACTTGAACTACTTTTGCTTCTCTTCCCCTCGATTTAGACGGAACGGAATTCTAAGTGCATATTTTCTGTCCAATTATGGTATTGTCAGTAGCCAGTTTAGGAAACGAAAATAAGTTTTTGTGCACTCCAATCATATCACTGGGTGTATTAACTTTTCTTCTTTGACGCAGTCCATCGTATGTGATTAGTAATTTTCCTGCTTTATTTTCAGCTCTCTAACAAGATTGACATCTTCTACTTCCTTTCCTTAAGGTTGCACCATATAATACGTTTTACTCGCAATTGGAGGAGCACATGAATCAAGTTGGTATTGAGGCTACTATAAACAGATGGAATGAACCTGTGGCTTTGGGACTGGTTGATCCACATGATTCACTATCTCATCCTGCTGGCGTGTCTGATGTCCAAGCGGAGTCTGCTACCCGCCTAGACCCTGATCAGTTCACAAACTTCTTGGTAGGTATTGTTTTTATTGAGGGAAAAAGCAAGGAGTTGTCAATAAATGGTGTGCTGGATAGTTTGTTTTCCTTTCACCTTATTTTATGTTTGGATAAGCAATCTGTGACTTCTTTGGTGCACAACATTCTTTTCTTTGGGCTGATCTAAGCCTTAAACGAATCGAGTTCGTGACTTTCTTGGCTTCCAGCATTGCGAAGGGACAGTGTTTCCATCAACTCTTGGGAAGATGATCTGTCTTAACTTCTTTCTTTTGGGGAGTTTATTGTACAGGAGGAGTTCCGTAGACCTCAACAATTCTATGATGAAAATACCACAATTGTTGTTCATCTAAGCGTTGAAAAGTAATTTTACTACCCAAACGTGCGATTATTATTTGTACCTAAGTAGTTGTCGTTGCATTTGCCTTTAAGTAACGTGGAATGGAAATAAATTATGAGAATGAAAAAACTTAGTATATTTTGAACAAGAATCATCTACCTCTTGGATGGTGACTGCAATCAATATTTTCTTTGGGGTTATAACTGTCTTTCGTTTTTGGAGGGAAGGATGGAGGATTAGTGTACACTGCTTGTGAGAGTTAATGTACAAATCGTTCTTCATAAATTAAACCTTTCTTGAGATGTAGCCACTATAAATTGAAGAACCCTGGGGCTAGAAATGATCACTTGACTTCAGTTTCGTTAATGGGTGGTAGTTTCTCAAGTTCATTGCACTGGAAGATTGTTGTCGTGACAATCAATTTTGTAATGGTGTTTTGTGGAAGATTGGAATTTGGGAGTTTTCGATTTTCTTTCTTCTTTGGGTGCTGGGTTGAAGGTTTGTGGTCCGGTTCATGTCCCTTATTTGACATCCATAACTTTTTTCTCTGAATCTTGACATCTATATTGTGCTTTGTGTACAGATTCCGAACTGGTTTGGTGGTGAATCATCTGGGTCCACAAAAGACAATCCATTTCCATTACCTGATGTTTATATGGCATCTCAACAAAGAAATGTATGTGCTATACTTTCAATGTATATGTTTCCTCCCTTTCAATAGCACTTTTTGGTTGATTACAACTTTATGCATCGAAAACAAAAAGGATTAGGAGATAGAAAGTTAATTGTATTTCTTTGCTCATGTGAATTCCTGTTTTGAGTTTCACAGTTGTCATGTTCCTCAGAAATCTTAATGCAATTCCCTGCACATTCAGCTAGTCCTAATCCTTGGTTTAACATAGTTTATATTTCTTGTTATAATTTCCAGCACAAAAATTTAGGGGAGCTTAAGCAGATTTTAAGGGAAACACCGCTTGAGGATAGCAGGAAACGGGA
The DNA here is from genome assembly GCA_033065855.1 of Escallonia rubra. Classification (NCBI taxonomy): domain Eukaryota; kingdom Viridiplantae; phylum Streptophyta; class Magnoliopsida; order Escalloniales; family Escalloniaceae; genus Escallonia; species Escallonia rubra. The sequence goes on along the minus strand of JAVXUO010002172.1, from coordinate 3,564 downwards.
ATTATCAAGTGCACTTCATGTATACTTCAAAGAGTGGTTATATGGTAATGGTCTTGAATCATTTCTTGTCTTATATTTGCCTGTGTGGTCAAAAGCAAAACCTGATAAGCAACCTGGAAATTCTGGGTCATAATTATTCATGAATTGTTTATATGTTTCTAAATCTTCGGAGTATATTTTGCTGTACTCGACTGTATGACCCATCTTATGTGTTTTGAAAATACTGGATTGCGCATGCTAAAATTTGAGATTATATCATTCATGCATGTACTAGTATTTGAATAGCATTGACATTTTTCCACATCGTCTGGCCAGTTAAGATGCTCAGTTAAATGGTTTCCTTGCATCTCTAGTCAAGTAAAGGCAAGAACAGTTGAGAGAATATGCTAGTCATTTGTTATCATGTTAATGTCTCTTTGCTGAAGTGTGGGTTTGTACCATGAATTTTCAATTGTCTGGCATGTTAAGATACTCGGTTATATGGTTTCCTTGCATTGCTAGTCAAATAGCGGTAAGAACAATTGAATGTATCTGCTGGTCATTTGTTGTCATGTTATTGTCTTTTTGCTGAAGTGTGGTTGTACCATGAAATTTCATCTGATTCTTGGCCCACCGGTTTGAATTATGTCAGTATGTTGAGACTCTTCCATCCCAAAGTGCTAAGGCCCGTGTGAGGCTACAGCTGCAATAGAGCTAACAGCCTTGAAAATAAGGAGCAGGTCCTCGGGATGCTTTTTTCTCTGTTCATGGAACAATGGCAACACCGAATGCTGGTTGCTCAGAAGAGGCTTTCTGGGATTATTGGGGTATGTGGTTCGAGTCTATTAGAGATAGACCTTGCGCCCTTTTAAGATTGAGCTTGAGGGAGAGCTTCAATTGAGTGGGCGTGAGCCCTTGAATGCTAGAGGACAGTTGCCATGGTTTGTTCAATGTTAGTGGGCATGATCCTGTGTAGTGCAGAACCTTCCCTCTGAACCTTGTGTAAGGCTCCACTTTACTTCCTTGACATACATGCAGGGTTCATACTCTGAGGATCTGGGAGTGAGAGAACATAGCCAAGGGTTGTCATGTCCAACAGTCTAAAATGTTAAACTTCTGCAGCTGGGAATCTGTATGCCCCATACCTCACCTGCTCGGCTGTATTATTTAGATCTCTCCAATGAATTCTAACGTTCTCTGGTTGCACTATTGGAATGGTCTTTTAGTAGAAACTCGAGCCTCTTTCTGTGCCATGTATTTCTCAAAGATGGAATTTAACTACAGCGACAGGAAAAAGAAAACAAATGGTAGAGAGAGAAAACAATTGTCTTCTGGTGAGTAATGATTACAAGAATGAAAAAACATATTAGGAAAGGAAAAAGTTTCACTGTGAATCAAACACTCGTTTCATCTGGCTCAAGCTGGCCTTAGCTACCCAGGCTTATGTTAGGCAAAATAATTTCTTCGTAGTGGGTAGGCGATGGATGCTTTCGGAAGTGCAAAACAGGCATGCTTTGCAGCTTTTAAATCAAGATTTAGACCAAGAATTCGAGTTGAAGTAGGACGAATCAAAGATTCATGTCAATTTTTCTTTGAAAATAGTATATAATCTATGAGCATGGGAAGAGCGACATAGTTTGACAAGTAAAGCATATTGTACCAAAATTGTTTACTACAACACGGTTCAACTGGCAAAGTACATAAATGTATATATACACAGATGGAATTCCAAGAAATCTTTGTAGCAAGTTAAGCAGACAGGATTTAAACTTTCAAGTACTAGATATATCTTCCAAGTTTTCTCCACTTACCTTATTTTACCACTACATCACAAAATGTACCCTCAAGCTATTAGAGGGGTATCTGTAGTTGTCTAGGGTTCAGCTTACAATGTGACCAGCAGCTTTCAAGTTCTTTTGCAAGTTTTAATCTATGGAAGCTGCTCAGTTTGCTTGTCTTATCCTTGTTTGGAATAACTATTTTGTACTCTGTATTTAATACCATGTTTCCTTACTTGTTGCAAGGCCTTGTATTTGTATGTTTAAAGCAAAAAATGATTATTATGCTTTTGACTTTTTCATTAAGTTGCTCTCTTCTTATTTTGCCAGCTTCTGGAAATATTCGGCAACTTTATTGCCTACAAGGCGATTAAAACGTGTTGTTGATGTTTACGATCAAGGATAAGACACCATGTAACATTCTGCTTTTCCATTGCGTCCAAGATTTAGAGCTTCGGAGCTTTTGCCATTTTTGGTGTTGCAGGCGGCCGGAGATTCTTAAGGTTTACTTTGCCATGGCAAACCGGTTCGCGCATTGGAATTTGCTGTGTAGGACGCAGTCTCAGAAATAGTTGCTAACCTGATGTAGTTTTTTTTTTTTGCTCCTTTTATTAAGGTTTTCTAAGTGAATAAATTTACTGTAATATTTTGTTGTGATAGGCTTGCGTCCTTGTGAAATTGCAAGACCGACTTTGCCCTAGACTTCCTCATTTAAATTTGTTACCGTGAAGTGAAATGCAAATTGTTGGTTTCGTGACCAGTTTGGTTGAAGTGCGAAATTGCCACATGGCTGGGCGAAACACTCAGGTAATTTTAAAATACTTCTCACAAATTTTGTTTTTGTTTTGGTACAGTGGAAAATTTAGATTCCAACAGCCGGTGTTTCAAATAATAGACATTTGGCCGAAAAATCTACATACGAGAATTGCCCTCGTCAGCCTTCTGGAGAAGCAGATGGCCTCAGCGGCATCCATTTATAAAACCACCTTTCTGAAACATTCATACCGGAGCATGCTTAAAGCCCCCAACTTCTCACTTCCAGCTCCAGGTATCTGCTTCCATGGTTACGAGTATATAAGGGGTCCTCTTATTCCCGTCGGAAGCTCAAAACAAATTCTACGAACTAAAGCCTGCTGCTCCGATATACAAAGGATTATAAGGCTATACAGGCAAAGATATACAACAGCGGACTTAGTATGACACTTTCTCAGGCAAGTTCCAGGCTGAATAAAGCTGGCAATTCGTATTAAGATTTTGGGGCAGTCTTCCAACTCTGCACCCCCAAATTTTGTCCACTGCTCAATAGTTGCCAAAACACCTTCGCTTCTGCTAACTTGCTTACAGAATCTTGCGTTACTTTCCAGAGATGCACATAAAGAAGTTTGTGCTTCACACAACAAAAATAGAGTATGCCACTTGTTGACCAATGGATAGAAACGGCCCTCAACGAACTGGAGATGATGTCGGTACTTAGGCAGCCATTTCTTGCTTTCCTTCAAACACTCATTGCATCAAAATGATTTAGAGTTTTGTGGTTACAAGAAGGTAAGATGGGGCGTCGAATAGAGAAATTTGCACCTCAAACTTTTTTGACCGCAACCCTTTCCACGTTTGTATTTATAGCAGTGGGATTCTGAATGTTGAAGCGTCTACTTCTATATTGGTCTCAAACAAGCTCCCCGAGCCTAGTTCTCAAAGTTCCACCTTGGATTCAATTCCTACGATTTTGCTTTAGTTCACCAACAGACTCGCTCAAGCTTGATCGTGTTACTACTATATGTTGATGACATGAGCATCATGGGCGACG